>VZTL01068012.1:17127-60403 GCA_013400535.1 Scopus umbretta | reverse complement strand
AAAAAAAAAAGGAAGCAAAAATGAGGTAGAATTAGCGTGTCCCTAGAAGCCAGCAAGGCCAGGGAAAGCAAGGCAGGTGTTAATTCTTGATCTGGAAAACAAAGGATGTGTGCTTAATTAGCTAATATATTTTGCTCACTACTGAGATGCTACATCAGCTTCAAGTTACTACAAAGCTACAGCTAAACATTTCTGTTGGAAGCAGCAGTGTTTTATTTTACCCAAGGCACACGAACCCTGTCTCGGAGCTTACCAATTCCTCCCAAACATGCTGAAATACTGTTGCCTTCAGGGAACAGCATTTGTCCTCAGCCCTTCCAGACCCAAAACAGCCCCTCAAACAAATGCTCATCAGAGAGCTGGTTTGCCAGCACCTGGCTCTTCTTCCACTGGAGAACTGCCATTGATTTTGCCAAAACTGTGAACCCTAAAAGAGATGCAACTCTTACCTCCTTCCATCTGCTGCAGAAACAGACCCATGAGGCATAGACAGGCTTCCACAAGTTTCACAGTGAGTCTGTTGCAGAGCCAGGAACAAAACTTAGGTCCACCTGACTTCCAGTCCTGCCCTTTGAACATGAAATCTGTAGCAGGGACAGAGAGACCTTCAGTATGCCCTAGGGACACCTCCCAGGGTAGTGCCAGTGTTGGAACAGGGAACAGCCACATTCCCTTGTCCTCAAGCATCCTGCCCCATGCCGGCAGGTCCAATGTGGACCACACTGAATGCACTGAGGTCAGCTTTTACAACACATTTGTTTCAGCAGTGATCTGTAGAGTTGCACTGGCAGAGAAATCTCTTGGGCTGCAGAACAGATTTTGGTTTAGTTTTGGTATAAGCAACAGTTTACTTTTCTAGTAAAAGCTGCTTTATTAAACACAAGGTTCTGTAAAACTTTTCCTTGTCCAGAGCAAGGCTAGGAGTTACCTATCTGATTTTCACAACAAGAGAATATAAGCTACCACCCCAGCTCCATATTACACCTCTGTCAAACAAAGTATGGTCTCAGAAGTTTCATTACACCCTCTTGCCTCTGCTCACGTGTCTGAAGAGGAACACATCAAGAGGGTGAGGAGGTGGTAAAGCTGTGATGCAGCCTGCCCAAAGCAACAATCCACATTCCCAGGCAGAGAAGACAAGGAAGGTTTAGCCAGAGAATATGAGACTGAGTCTCTCCAGGGCCTCACTGTTCTGCTCTTTAGCTCTGTTACAGTTCACAGGATATTATGCGAAGTAGTCCAGGACTGCCAGCAGCAACTGCTGTTCAGCAAGGATCCCCGCAAATAACATCTCAACTATAATTACCTCCTGGCTTGTCTCCTCTATAAAAGTAGCAAAGTTAGTTAAACAGCTTTGTTCATTATCTCCTCCTGTGGCCTATGCTGTTCATAGCCAGAATTTTCACTGAGCATTTTTAGCATCTCTCTACAATGCAGAAAAGCAACCAGACAACAGAAATGCACAAAACGTCTCCACTTGCACAGGAAACACTTTTGTTATTCTGCACCGTCTCAGATACAGGATAAGAAATCCCATCTGAAGCTGCTTTCTGCCATTCTTGTGAGCCCTAGTGTAGAAACAGAAATGGATATGATTGCAGCATTGTGTTTTATAACCATGTGAGATGAATTTCATACATACAGAGGAGAAATAATTCTCAATGAGTTGCCTATCGTGATTTTTTTTTTCAGCCGTTTCTGTTTGCAGATCATACCAGGAATCTTCAGCTTCCCTGAATTTATTCATTACTCAAATGATTTACTGAGTGATTTCTAGGGTCTATTCTCATCCTGTAAAATTTTCAATTTCAGAAATTTAAGCTGCTTTGCTGAGCTGAGAATGGGCATATGTTTTGTGTGGGTATATCTGGGTCTCCTTATTAAGGTGAAGAGTCCTAGAATTACATTTCTGGTGCATCTAGAAGTTCACAACACACTTTGGACAGCAGGGGATAACACAGCTTTGCTCAATAGCGGTCCTTTAGTTGGGGATCACAGTGTGTGAGAGAGCAGGCAGAGTTCTTGGTGCTCATGATGATGTTGGAGCATACGGGCGTGAGTATTTTTTACTGACCTCTCTGGGACATGCAGTACTCTGTAGGAAACAAAGTGTTAACACTATTGTTCTGTGAGGTTGACTGCCTGTAGTGCCTTCTGGAAATAATAACTTCATAGAGTTACAGCTGCTTCTGTGGTCACTAATAGCATCTCTCATCATCAGACTCTCTAGTAAGTAGCCAAGCACCCTGCAGAATAAGCAGCATTACTTTCTGTCACACTTCCAGGGAATCCAGCAAAGATCAAGAGTTCTACAAGGCTGAAAAAAGGGAAGACCCTCCCTGCTTGATTTTTATCAACAGTAGCAATGCTGAGAGAAAAAAACAGAGAGGATATCATATCCCAGGAACTGACCATTAAAGATATGAGTTCTCTTGCTGCCCAGCGGTTAAACCCTACTTTCTGCTGGGTTCTGTGAGACGGCGCGTGCTTGTACTAGTTTTGGCTGGGATAGAGTTAATTTTTTTCATAGTAGCCTGAGCAGGCAGCTCATCAGCTCCTTCCATCTCCATGCTTGGAAAGAAACCAAAAGAGCTGCTTGTGAGACACACACACACACACACAGAGGAATCTCCTTCTTTCCACACCTCTGCTTTGACAACTGCACTGTAATGCATCTTTGATACTCGGCCCCACTCCTCCCCTCAAGGCCTCTCCAGTGGCCAGAGCTTTATTAACACAATTTTACCTCTTGCTCAAAGTTTCAGTACCTTGGACACATTTGGGAGGTCATGAGATTCTTGAATCATGTCAGAGGACTTGTTCATGAATATTGATGTAGAAAGGTAAAACCACACACACAGAACCATGCTCCTAAAACCTCTGTGGATCTAGTGAAAGGTCAGCCTTTCCCTTCTCCACATCCAGCGCCATCATTTTTGGGAACAGATCAATTCTTGCTAAGATACTGAAACAGACAAATTAACCTGAGCAAAAAGCAGGAGATGGCTGATGATCACCAAGCACAAGCATGCACTTCAACACCACTGCACACAGTTTCCAGGACTGACAGCTATAAAGTGATGGAAATCAGTAATTTCACAGTCATTCTGTGTCAGCTGTGCTGTTTCTTTCCGTCAGGAAGTTCAAAAGGCAGGTCTGGGAGCAGGAAACTAGGGAAAAGAGAAGGAGCCCTAAAAAGTTTGGATGTTGGAAATCAATATTAACTACAGGAGGAGTGAGAAGAGAGATGTTGTTTGTACATTTGTAAGTAGATGTTCTGGCATTTGCATTGCCTATTGACTAGAAAGTGCAAAAAATGCAGATGAGGATAGAGGGACTGATGACAGAAAAATCAATGGCTTCTTTACAGGAGTCATTTGATAGCAGTGAAGGAAATTTGCCATTTTGCAGAAATTCAGGTGGACGTGAGCTGGCACGATGTCCTATTCCCCAAAGGAGGACGATGTCCAAGCCTTTCACCTCTCACCTGCCTCTCATTAGCTTGTGCTGCTCCTGAGCTCAGTGGAGTGAGAAGAGGAAAAAGCTCCGTTCTATTCCTGAGCCTGTTGCAAACATGTTGGCTGGCCCTAGGCCATCATTTCTGTACAAGAAATTAGATGATACTTCTTCCTGCTACCTAAGTGTTGTGCTCACTCAATTAGTGAATGCTTGCATGATACTTCGAACATGCCAAGCTGTAGAACAATCAGCTGTTACCATAAATACACTGTGGATCACAGAGTACCGTTGACCACACTGTTTATTAATCTGGAGCTGAGGAAAACCTCATACTCACTGTGATCTATTTAATAGTTGCTACATTTATTTTACTGTGTACCTAAATACATGCAAGGGGCTAACAAGACAGTTTGATGAGATACAGCAGATCTATGTCATTCCATCACAGTAATTTCACCTTCACACTGACCACAGCCTGACTGAGGTTGTGAACTGGATCCTTGACAGTTGTGTCCTGTTATCTTACTTTTCTGATTAATACGAAGACGGGACATAGGGAAGACACTTTCTTCCTAAACCAAGAACACATGCATGTGTGACCATGACGAATGGAGGGATCAAATCCCCATGTTAACTGTGGGATCACACAGAGATGCAAATTATTATACTCTGCATCAAGAACACATCCAGCTTTCCAGCGAAACCTTAGACATGTCACTGACTTTCATTGCTCATTGACTTTGTCACCCAGGTTTCTCTTACGGCTGCACTAAATCTGCTGGGACTTGGGTGGGGAATGACAGAGCAAGAACAGGGCAAAGCCCTTGGAATAGCCACTGTTCAAGATACCTATCTTGCAAACAACAATTCTAGGTCATCCAACAACACATGTATACATCTGCACTGACTCGCCAAACTGCCTTGACAAGAAACAGAGAGATCCCTTCACTCATTGACTCATTAGTAGAGATAGAGAGGCATCCAGATCATGACTCACGCAGTCTGAGACACCTTACCTGAGATAAAATGAACATGACTTAGAAACACTTTATCCCTGTGTCTGTTGATGCCTACAGCAGTACAATATGACTCCACCCAGCAAGTCAACACAACATTGTCTATATTTTTTTGTGTGGAAGTGGTGAAATCTCTCAGTAAAACAGGAGACATCCAGATTGACAGACCTCTGCTTGCAAACAAATGGCTCCTTATGACAGCTACCAACTTCTACTAAGAGCAAAAGCCTCTAAACTAGCAGCAGCCATTGCTTCATGCTCCTCTTACAACAGCTCCCACAGCTTCTTCCCATGCAAACTTGTTTCCCTGGAAAAAAATTAGCAGCAACTTGACTCTTGGCTTGAGAGTTCAGTCACCACTGAATGCTTCAGCAAGCCCATGCAGCATGTGATACAGGGGCACAGCAAACACTGGAGCTGATAGAGGGAAGGATGGAGAGAGACTGTCCCTCAACAGACGATGTTTTAAGTGGAGTTAAGGACTGACAGGCCATGCCAGCTAGAGCACTCACCAGGTTGACGAAGTCCTGGTAGCAGATCCTGCCCTCGGAGTTGCTGTCTGCCAGGGCCAGCAGGACCTCCAGCTTGTGGGGGTCCAGCTCTGAGCCGTGTCTCTGCAGAAGGGAGCGAAATTTCTCAGTGCTGATGTAGCCGGTGTTGTCAGGATCGAACTGGGATAGGAGAGGAAACAGTCAGAATTAATCATTCCATGTTACATACAACTCTGCCCTCCTATGTATTCATCACCCACTGCAGACCCACAGAGACCACAGGAGCTGCTCTAGGCTTTGGTGATGCATTGCCCTGCAATCATCCCATCTCCAGCTTCCTCTCACTGCCCAGGGACTACAAAACACCATGCTGCAGAGGGGTGAGCCCAGGCATCATCATCATCCACACCATCATCCCATCTCCATCCAAGCTTCAGCTAAGTCAGGTCGCTTCACCTTCCTTCCTTCTGCATCATCATTTCTCTTGGCTATTTTTTATATCCCTCTCTATCTGGACTATCAAGCAAACCAGAGATGCAGTCTATGAGGTAAAATGTACTGAAAACAGTTTTACTCCTGTATTTCCTAACACAATTGCAACATGGAAATATGCCATCCCTCCTCAAGCCCTTTGTGTGCTCAGTGTTTGACAGCCACCTTTCCAGATCACCTCTACAGATGTCTTCAAAATGGTAAGTGCTTTCACTGCTGAAGAGCTCTCTATTTTAAGATGGATTGGAAAGCAAGTCTTTGGACAGGGAGGAAAGCAGACAGACATTATGTCAAACTAAAAGTGACAAGGCAGCCATATGCCATTTTCAGAACATAAACCAGAGTCATTAGAAGGAAAGTCCCGGGTGAGATTTGGAGTGAATCCCACTGACCATCACTGTTTTCCCTCAGACTAAGTGGTTAATCTCCTAAAACTGCCACTCACCAAAAAGAGACAGCTTTGCATGGCTGTTCAAACTTACGGCTGCTTCCAGCGACCTCTAACCCACGCTGAGCTCCCCAGGGCACTCCGTGAGGGGCGGCCAGCTCGCACGCGGGCGCAGCCCCAGCCCTGACAAAGCCGGTGCTGGCACCGCGCCGAGCGCGTTGCTTTTGTCCTTTGAAAACTGGTAGGCACAAGCTGCCAGACCAGCCCGCACTAGCTGTGGTGCGGTCTGATCTCCGCCAGCTCTCTGTTGCTGGGAGATTTGCCTTTGATTTCCCAAACTTGGCTGTGAGGACCCTGGTACTCACTGGCCTCCTTTTGTAGATAATGATATCAAGCTTGTTGGCTGGATTGAATGGCTGTCAGGGGGCAGGATGGTCAGGAGGGAGTCTTTTCATGGAAACATTTGGGACATAAAGGGCCTTGGCAGAGCCAAAAGGGTCTTGACAATCCTTGCTTTTTCCTAACAGAGAACAAAAGCTGAACAGGCGCCGGGCCTTCGATCTGACGCGGTGGAGTAAAGGCTGCCTTGGCAAGGGAGGAGGTGAGCAGGGGGATGTGGCAGAGGATGCAGCCTGCCAGTGGCAAGGCTGGCGCTGCTCTGCAGCGAGCAGAGCGACTATAACACAGACCAGCCTCAGGCACGGGCAGCTTGTTTAGAGGATGCAGTGCTCACGTATGAGGATCTGGCTCCATCTCCTTCTGGCCTGAGCACCTTTGTCCTGCTGCTCCTGGGGACTCCGCTATCACTGGCTGCTTTGTTGAGGAGGAGCTGTCTAATCTGATATCACAGCCCCTTGCTGGAGCAGGGCTGGCCTGCTATTTCGTCAAAGCAGCAGCCGCTCTGTCAGGAAGCTTCTGGGGCAAGTGGATTACACAAAACAAGACAAACCAAGTGACCTGTGGACAGTCAGAGCTGGGCACTCTCCCTTGCCCTCTGCCAAGGGTTGTTCTGTCCTTGCAAGGTGGCCTAGATGTACCTTCCTGACAGCTGGCAGCCAGAGCCAAAGGTGGATTTCATCAGCTGTTTACTGTTAAACAAAGGCTTAATATTAATCCCTGGAGAAGTTTAGCTCCCCTACTCCAGTCAGCCCACTCTGATGCTTTGAGTTAACAGATCGGATTCAAAAACCAACCCCAAAATCAGGGCTTCGCCACTCAGGCTCAGCTCTGATGCTTTTTGGCTCTTGCTGGGACTCCCAAGCCAGCCTAAACGTGCAGTGCCCAATCCCAGAGGCACAGATACCCAAGAAATAAAGTATTAGTATAATACCTGAGATGACCTTTCTCAAGGGGAATTTGCAGAAGCTGGAAGATGAGTCATTCACTGAATGGATCTAACACCTGCAGTCCCATAGATACTGCTGTGTTCATCCTTGTTTCCTGAAAACATTTGACCTAACCAACATCTTACTTAACTGCACCACTCTAACTATATTTTGACATTTAAGATGTCAGAACCTATCTTGTCTAGGACAAAACCATTTGTTCCTTGAAGGCTTAAATGCCTCCCTACTTTGAGGGCCAGGGTCAGTGACTGAAGCGTGGAACTCTCCCCCCATGCTGTGTGCTCACTGTTTGACTTTGTAGGAAAGACCAATGGTCACAGCAGTGGGGAACGTGGCTATTCCTCCAAAGGGCAGAAGAGGTACAGAGCTGAAGCATACAGGCTCCCGAAGCACAAAAGAGCTGCTCAGATCACAAACCAGTTTTCCCAGATTGTTCTGCTTTAAAGCATTCCAAAAAAGAAACATTTTGTAACCAAGAACAGATATTACACAACCACTTCAGAGCTTCAAACCAGCCCACAAGGACACACTAATGACTCCAGACTCACCAGCGCTGGAGCAGATACTACCCTGTCACTCAAGACGGTACTGTCCATACCTGTTACTGGCTGCTGGCTTTTCAAATGGACAGACAGATGAAGCCTGCCTGGTGGCTGTGAATGAGCCTCTGCTCCAAGGATGCTTCTTTCTCATGCCAATAGGCACCATCATTCCTCCTTCAGCTCACTGTCTTGCTGCTTGTCCCAACGAAATCAAAGCAGTGGCAGAAGATAGCTGGTATTTTCAGTACTGTAAACATGCTAGGGAGCCTGTTCTCCTCTTTCATGTTACGATGTATAATTTTCTTTTTGGCACTAAGTTAATGATACTAATTAGAAATAGGTTTGAATTAAAATGGTGGATCTGAACAGCATGAAAGAGTAAGAGGTGAACAACGAACAACTGGCATCTGAACTAAAAAGGCCTGCCTCAGAGCAGGACTAGACCACTGCTTCCACAACCTGAAGCAGAATGTTTTACTGTAAACCCCAGCTGTAAGGGAGTTCTCTTATATATGTTTAAACAATTTTTTTCAGCATGTAAAAAAAATCTCGTCTGTCACCACAGCACTCAAAACCCACCCAACACTTCAAACTGCCTCAAATCCTGTTTCTGATATAGCAGCTAGCCACAAAAATCAAGCGGTTGACCTGGTCCAGCAGAACATTCGTCCCCACACTTGGCAAAAACAACGTGCGATGGCACACTCAAAACACTTGGGTCCATCAATTATAAAAGAGGCAACTGACCTTTGCTAGACGCTTCATGTATTTATCCATGATGATCTTGTTAAGGGCCGGTTGACCCACAAGCCCAGCTGAGCACCTTTGAGCACCTTTGTCTCACCGAGAGGACAGACGATGACTGGCAGCCAGCAGCATGGCTGCACTGAGTCCCAAGCCCAGCCCCACAGGGAGTGCTCCCCAGGCAAAGCCTCCCAGCAGCTAAGTCAGCACAGTGGCTTCCTTCAGCATGGTTACTTCTGCCTCTGCCCATCTACTTGGGCAGACAAGCACAACAAAACCAGTGCAGGGATGAGGAAGGCCATTTGTCCCCCCTCACCCCCCCCAAACAATAGGACACTAACGGCAATTTCATGCAAGGTTTCCTCCGCATTTCAATGACAATCACCCTTAACTCCCCTGATCCTCAACCAGGCTCTTAAGCAAAAATGTAAATATGTTAATGACCGTAGCAGCCATCTGACCCAGGATCTTAATTCCCTGGCCCAAACCAAGCTTTTTGTTCTTATTTCTTCCTTATTTTAGAGGAGACACACCATAACCTGAAGGCCCCCCACAGCAAAACTACAAGACAAAAATAAGGGGAGGGGTCCCTGCAAACTCTGATGGAAATAGAAAATATGGTTGAGAAAAAAAATGAAATCTCAAATTGTTCCTCCTCTTCAATTAAAGACACATCAGCCACGGCTGAGTGAGTAAGTAGGGTGGAGGCTGGTGCTACAGACAGACAATGGGTATCTTGGGAAAACACAGACATTTCACATAGCGCAGCCAGCTGCTCCTCTCCCCCATGGCAGGCAGCCCTCTGGAGCATCAGAGCAGCTGGAGAGTCAACAGCTGAACTGGGCACAACATGAGGATCGTTGGCTGGCTTTAGGATTGCAGATCTGTTGCAGGAACAGAAAATTTGCTACCACCCATGGTTCTCCCATTGAGGGGCTTTGTCTTGGTATGACCCAAGCTGTAAGTTGTCTTCGCAACAGGCAAGGCTTCAAGCAACTTCACCTAATTTGGAAGTTGGCTTTGAGTTGGATCAGTCCCTTCAAATCTGAATCATTCTATGGTCTGGTGGTATCTTCACTTCTAGGAAAGACTGGCCTGGCAGTCAAGTATCCTGGCACTGACTCCAGCTCTGCTCCAGATTAGGAGGCAGATTCTGGAAATAAATTGCCCTAAGCTTTAGCTTCTCCTCCTATTATATGGAAATGACAACTGCCTTATTTCCCACCAGAAAGGAGCTATCAATAGTAGGCCTGCTTCTTGTTCATGTGTAGGCCCTTTCCCACTGGGAAGGGGAGTCAATCACATGCAAAATCTGTTCATCTCCAAGGGTTTCAGAAATTACTCTGATCTTTGCTGGATTTGAACTCAGATGGTTAGATGGCATAGTCTCCGCAATCTAGGGATGCTAACCAGCTTTGGAAACAACCAGACCATCTCCAGCCTCAAGGGCCATGCTGTAGTTAAATCAAGAGCCTCCAAGTCAATACATGGAATTGACAGATTCCAAGTTGAAGCTGTGAAAAGACATTTAAAGCAGGTATTGAAACTCTCCTCAAGATAGTCAACATTTTACCAGAGCCCATGCTCTACCTTTCCACAGTCTCTGGGGTCATGCTGTGAGTTGGTGAGAGGTTTTATTTGTTTGCTTTTTAAAAACAAACAAACAAAAAACCCAACAATGTGGCAACAGTATATGTAGCATTTGCTGCTTTGATGAAGATTAAAGGAATGACAAGGCAGAAGATGAAAGTCTGCCTTATAAGCAAAATGAGAGGACAAAAAGCAGGGGCTGTTTTAACAGGAGTTTCATCACTGCCTGGTGGTGATGATCTTCTGAGCAGCTTAATGATCCTGCACTTTCTTCCAATAGTGGGAGGTGCATGTGAGAGGAGAAATCCTGGTCCAGAAAAGAAGGACAGTCGAAGTTAAGCGTATATCCCTCAACCTTGAAATCCAGCTTCTCACCTTTAAAAGTCACCTAATCTGAGTTGCCTGAACATGTGTGGTAAAACATTAGCGCTGGCTCCAGTGACGCACACTCTTTTCCCCTGTAAATAATGAATTTACCCACCACTGCCCAGACAATATAAAGTGATTAAGGGCTGTCCAGCAGTACTTTTAGCGCATGTTAGATTGCTTTGACCTGAGGCGAACCCGAGGACTGCAGACATCACCCAGCTCTCAAAAGCCAGATTGCATTTAAGCATGTAGGATACACCCTCACTAACTCACTGAGCAGGGTCCCCAGACAGACCTGCTCCCTGGAAAGCTGCAGTGAGAGAGAGCACAGAACTATCCAGCTCAGCATTCACCTAGGCAGGGAGGCGTTCGCAGAGCAGATGGCCCGTCACCTGGATTCGGGTAAGTGTCTCACTGCATGCAGCACATGGCAAAGTGGGGATGGAGTGAGCTGGTATAAGATTTCCTTTTCCTTGAAGAGCAGAGTAGCCTGAAGGACCAGGTCCATCAGCTAGCTGGCAATCTGCGGAGGCATTTTTGTTCTAATTTATTTCTCCTACTGTCTTAGGCACAAAGACAAGGAAGGGACCTACATTACTACCATCTGTTGTTACCTTCTGCAAAAGCACTTCATCGAAACAGACACTGGAAGCACAGATTCAGCATGAACGGAGAATAAAAAGATTCAGGAGTGCACCACTGCTCAGCTGTTAGGCAGACAGGAAAGAAGGCTTTGGGACCAGGTATTGGCAAGATTTCAGGAGTAAGCCCAGATGCCTCTTGTAGTGCCTTGACTTCCCCATCTACAAGGCACAAGCAACATACCTGTGCCTGCATGGTCCAGCACAGCAAAGGCTGTGGAACGCTTACAGAGCATGACTGGATGAGAGCTGCAATGGCAAAGGGCAATTAGCGAGCCACAAGGCCAAGCAGCACAGGGAGAATATGACAGAGCTGGCCTTCTGCCAAGGTGTCATGTATAGAGATACATCAGACTTTCCAAAGCCAATGACAGCTGGACACCACACTGAACTCCTTGACTCCATAGAGGTTCAGACCCTGGTCCAAGTCACCATAGGCCAAGCAAATCCTGCATTCGGAGACTCCAGGAACTTCTGACCCACAGCTTGCTGGGGAAGCCTATCATGCTCAGCCAGGTACCCAAATCGATGTTTCCGTCTCCACACACATTTTTAACACAAGTCACTCCCCTATCCTTCCTCTGCCTGTGGGTTTCTTGCTGCAAGGCCTTGCTAAGACACTGAGAGAGGATAGAGCTGAGATACACTCACAGGACCTGTTGAGCTAGCTTTCAGTCCTCTGCCATCTCAACAACCCACTACTCCGAGTGATCCCACTGCCTCTCTCCAGATCAGCCTCCTGGCAGAACACTCACAGGAATCAGCCTCCAGTTTCAGCTGGGGAATTATACACAGTGTTCAAGCCACGCAGAACTAAATTATTCAAAATATGCCACTGCGCTGGCTTTGAAACCAAAGCTGCTCCCCAGAAAGAAGCCAGGGTAAATAGAAGCTCCATTATCAGCAGCACTGACAAGGAAGGAGATGCAGCACTGAAAGTGAGGAAGATAATTACATGATTAATGAGACAGCATGGATGGCAGGAGATGCCCTCCATTATGCCACAAGGCTTAATGCAAAGAGACGTGTTTATAGACTAAGCCTTCTCCAGCTCTGCTTCTTCCTCTTTTATTATTTATGCAAGTGCATTAAGACTAATGGAAAGACACTGAGGCATTAAAAAAGCAGTGGGGTTTTTTAGGTGGAAATATGATTTTTAATCTTGATCCACCACCAGGCACCTTGCACGTTTCACAGGACAGATGTCCTCAGCTGCAGCAACAGTTTGGGCAGGTTGTGGCCCAGAGCGGCAAGTCATGCATCTTACATCATCAGCCCAGCTCTGGTGCTGACCATCCACACGTTTCTGAGATTGTGGACAAGATGAAGCCTACAAGAGATCACCTAGTGACTGCCATGACCAAACCCACCCTAACAGTTAAAACCTTTTCTTAAATCCTTAGGCAAGAAGGTTAACACTCTTTCCAGATCTACTTGTCAGCACTGGCCCAGACATTACTATATGTACAAATGCCCGATCTCTTGCTCTCCCTAGTTTTTAGGGCTCCACAACATCCTGAGGCAATGAGTTCTGCAGTCTAATTAAAATAAAACCCATTTTTCATCTGGATGGTGTAAGGCATTAAATATCAAAAGCTGAGAACAGCAATATCCATACTACCATGACACATGATATTCTCATTTACCACCACATAATTATTGTTTATGTCTTTTTAGTCATGTCTTATTGGAGAATATCATAATCCTATATCAATATTAATTACATGTCTCAGGGTTTCTACATTGTGAGGGGACATAATGCATAAGCCACTTCATTCAGAGCTGAAACGCAATACGCTGGGTGGGATGATGCATTTATTTAGATTATATAACTCAATAGAAGGGATAGCATGCACAGTCAACCTCACAGCCTGGAGACAGACAGACTCTATCACTATTGCTATGAGGGGGTAAAAACAAAACAAAACAAAAAACCAAAACAGAAACAAAACAAAACAAAAAAACACCAACAAACCAAACCCAAAAAAGCTAATACACAACAGTCAGAATAGCTGTTCAGCTGGGGCTGTATTTCAGGCCAAGTTTCTGCAGTCAGATCCCTGCTTACCTCTAGGTTAATTAAACATACATAAGCATTTCTGTAAAATTCACTGCTATTGACAGTCTCCTGTCACAGCAGCGTCTCTGCTGGTACAGATGGGGCAGACCAGTCTTCTCATTCAAAACAGGGTTTTGGTCTGATATTGTCTGGCAAAAGTAGCATAGGTGATAGCAGCGCAAAAGAGCCAGGAGTAGTTGAAATGTTTCTGTTCGGTATTTGGACAAAAGCCCAATGAAATATCTATATCATACGATGATGATACACTTTCTGTCCCAGCAGTAGCTCTGGAGAATGTTACACAGCAGCTGCTCAAGTTAGGAAGTTTTGAATCAGCAGGTCAAGGTAACTTGCATACAAAAGATTTTAAAAAGCCAGTATTAATACTGATTTTCTGCTAATCTGGGAACACTGGAGGAACATTAAGATCGCCCTTTTACCTTTCTTCCAGCTTTGAATCAGCCATGCAGCCCTTCCAACCATGGCTCCAAAACTCCTGTCCAAACATGGTGACAGGTATCCACACCGCACCCAAAACTGCAGGGCCATGACAAGAATGTAATGGGACAAAGCAGGTCTGTCAGCCTAATAGCAACCCACAGCAAAAGAACAGATGACTGATATTAAGTAATGCATAATTGAAGGAGGGCTGGTCTAACATCAGTCAGGATAGGCTACAGAAAACAGATAATGTTCAGCTGATATTATCTGATGAGAATATAAACTTGGCACAGCTCGTAAGACAAAATTGCTGGTATAAGTGATTTCTGCAGGCTAACTGACATCACCAGACAACCCTGTGTTTGAGGACTTACTGTGACACAAACTCCGGCTGTCACACATTCAACATGCTAAAGTCTGGCTATTTGACAGGTCTCAAAAATAAAACTAAGCTAGAGAGCTACTGTCACATGGAGATGCCACTAATGGGTCCCATGACAATTCATGCTTGCCCCTGCTGAATTATCACTAGTGACTTAGGAGAAAGCACAAGATAAGTCTGCATCACACTCACAAATGAGCTAAAGCAGCAAGTTACTAAGCATGAGCTGGGTCTTTTGGTAAAGCTGGGCGCTTGCAAACAATACATATTACAGTAAAAACAAATAGAAAGCCATATGGCCAGGAGCCAAGAATGCCAGCCAGCTTACAGGATGGGGAATACCATCTTCAGAAGCAGCCACTCTGGGGGAAAAAAAAAAGCCTTGTCTGTTACACTGAGTGCTCTCAAGGTAACACTGCCTTCAAAAAAGGAAACGTGACCAGCAAGTTTGTAAATGAGGTGACATTACCTCTGCATTTGGCACTTTGTTGCGGGTGTAGTCTGACTGGCTGCACTGACTGGCTCAATTCATTAGCTTATGAAAGGGAAGGTTAAGCAATTACTTGGTCGCTGTCCAGGAGAACCACAAAGGGAACAGAAATTTGGCAGTAGAGGGTTCTCCACTATGACAAAGGTATAATCACATGTAGGGGCTGGAGGTCAAAGCTGGGCAGCTTTAGATTAGAATAAATTGATTATTTTTACTATTAACAAGTGAAACGTCTCACTAACTTCACCAGAAGTTTTACAATTGAATTGCAAGTTTTCCTAGGAGATGAGGTATGGCCGAGGTCAAGCAGAAAACCACTCAGAAAAATCTTCTGGCCTTCATTATGAGAGACTAGACAATCCCAACAGTTCTCTTCTGACCTGACTGCAAGTTGTTAGGGCTTAGAAGAACTTAAGCCAAACGGATGCATTTAAAGCCCCAATTAACAACTGCCATAACACACGTATAACCAGAATGACCCACCTACACGGGAATTCAAACCACGCTTCTGGTTAGAATCACCACCACAGAGCAAAACTATTAAACAGACTGGAAAACATATTGAATTCATACTGATTTTACATCTGGCTTTGCTCAGTCACGGGGACTAGAAGCTACCAAAGAAACTCATCTACTGTGCAAGCTAAACTGGAGCAGAAGATAATGTCAGCCTTGTGAAGAGGAGACAGAGGTATCGCATGATTTTTTGCAGTGCCTTGTAGGCATCTGGCGTTACACTGCAACAACATAACCATCTCAAAAGTACTCCAGACAGGCTGGTTCCAAAGGGAGCCCGGAGCTGGGAGTATTAATTATTACTCTAACACTTGAGAGCAAGCAATCCTGGCTTGTATCTTTCCAGGGTGATCACAGGGGTTACAACTGCAGTAAGGAGCCAGACTGCTGGAAGCTGTGGTGGTTCACATTGTTTCTTAGGAGATCTATCCAAATCAGTCCTGGATGACATCCAAACTGCAGATTCCTGCATGGAGGACTGCAAGGGTAAAGGTCTGCAGTGTTTGCTCTTTCCCAGTGTCTGCTATGTCAAATATACTGTGGTTTAAGGGTAGAAGGGATTTGTCCAAGTGCCAAAGCTGCACAACCACAAATCAGAAAAATCAAGCTGCACTTTTGGCTTCTTATAGGCCCTTACTGGATACATGGGACAAATGCAAGGCAAGGTACAGTGTTTCTAGAGTTCTCTTTGCCACAGTTTGCAAAATAGACAAAAGATTTGTAAGAAATTTTAAAGTAAACCATGACTTAATAAAGACTCAACAGGAATGCAACTAACTTCATAGGAAAAAGTGCTGTCCATGCAGGTTCCCAGCCCAAGCCTCGTGGCTGGAGCGGAGCAGTTGTCCCTGCAGGTGACAAAATGCAGAGCTGGCCTGGGGCTAGCTGTGCCCTGCAAGGTGTCATGTCTCTCTGTGGGGCCCAAACACAGACGGTAAGGAATCCCTTTTACACACTCACTAGCCTGACAATGAACTGTACCACAGCATGGTTTGAAATCCCTTTTTTAGACAGTTATCAGGAGAAAGGCTCCTTCTCACAGCATTGACAAGTCCTCACAGAGCCTGGCCCTGCCTGAGCCGTATCAGGGGCTCCTTACTGCCTCGGGAGACAGCAGCGGATACTCCCTTCACAGCCTCCCACACAACAGAGCTTTGACTGTCAGTCAAACCCGCACCCACTCACAGAGCCCCTCTGCTTGCCTGCCTCCACCTCATTTCTGCCTCCTTTACTGAGCTAATCAGATTTCTCATGTGTACAGGGCTCACACATGCTTTAAAAAGCACCTGCTTCCTCTGACAAGCCTGTGCACTCTTCCCAAGCTCTAATATTCCCCTTTTACTTGAACAGACTGGCTTGGATGCAGTTTAACCACTCAAAACTGAAGCCCCCATGGGCACCCACAGGCAAGCAGACCTCCCACTTAGTTTCCCTGCCACAATGCAGCAGAGAGACCTGCCACACCGCCGCAAAGAGACCTGCCACACTGCAGCAGAGACCTGCTCCTTCAATAGGATGGGGTGATGTCTGCACACCGCTGGCACGGGTGTGAGCTGTAGGGGACCAGGTGCACAGCAGGCTTTGGCAGAGACCCGTGGTCCATATTTGCCATGTCTGCATCACTAGCACAGAGTCATGGCTGCATTGAGACTTAAAACCAACAAGCCCTGGCTATTACAATTCACAAGCTCTATTTCCTGGGTGACCCTTAAATCACACATTCAAGTGCAGAGATGACTTTCCAGAACTGATACGACCCAAATGTAGATGATTAGAAGAAGGAAACAGAGAAGGCATAGGCAACAACCACAATTAGAGAGCCAGCATAATTAGAGAATGCATGTTACACTTGTCAGGAATGAGGAAATCAAAGGGACCCCCAAAAGAGTCACCTGAGCGCTGCAACCACTGTAAACAAAGGGGAAACAAGCCAGGAGGGAGAGACAGAAAGACCAGACTGAAAAGAAAGGTTAGGAAATGGCAATACTCTTCATATTCATGCATCACGCTGCATCTCTGGGAAGCAGGAAGGCGGAGGGGGGGGAATCTCACCTGCAGGGTAACTAGAGAAACAAATCCACCCAAAACAATCCCACTAATTAGCCCTTCAAGTGGGGCCAACTTCTAGCAGAGCATCCTCATGTTGCACACTGAAGACTGCTGTGTTTTGGAAGGTCACAGAGAAGGGAGTGGAAAGACACAAAAGGAGGACTGCGGAAGGGGCCGGAGGAGAGGGCAGCCCAGACTGGCTGAGAGGAAGCCCAGATGAATGGAGAAAGGCAAGCAGGGAGCGAATGAGCAAGAGGTGATGAATGATAGGGAGGGCATGGAAGTTTCACACAGGGCAGAGAGCAAAAGACAGACCTGAATGGGGAAGACTGAAAGATGCCACTTCAATAGAAGAGGAAAAAGGGAGGAGAAATGAGGCAGAGAGAGCGCTGAGTGGCACAAAGTGAAACAGTGAAGGCAGAATAGCTTCCCACATGGACTTGACAAGGCCAGAGAGAGAGAGAAGTAACACAGCACGAACTTTAATCCAGGAGCCGAAAAGCTGCCTGGAGCAAAGAGTGTTACCGTCATCTGTCCCTGTATAATCCCTCCAACTTCAGGCACCTTCCCTGCTCCCAGTCAACAAATTCTTATGAACCCAGAGCAACTTGAACAGCAGCCACCAAAGGCCAGAGGGCCCCATCAAAGGGAGTTGTAGCAAAACTGAGCCAGTGACATGGAAACAGCTGAGAGGATAAAAGCACCAAGATAATTACAAGAAGCAGCCTGAGAGGTGCAAGTGTAATGCTACCCTAAAGGTGGGACAAGATGCAGTTTATATGTATGACACAGAAACATTGTTTATCATCAGTGTTATCTGCGGGGCACTCCCATTTCTAAAGCCACCGTAACTTTTTCAAAACAAAACTTTTCCAAGTAAAAACTCGGAGGTTTCAGTCATGCCAAGACTTTCCTGTCAATTTGCCTAGGCTTTGAACACTGATTGTTTAGAAGAAGCTCCCTCAAATTCTACAAGGCCAAAATACTGAACATTAAAATTTTCAAAATGTTTCATTAGAAAATTGAATTTATGTTTATGTTAAGAGTGCCCAGATGGCTCAGCTGAAGTCAAATTAAATATTTTGCTCAAAGGGAAACATAAAGCATTTTTGCCAGTTTACATATCATTATTCACCTACCTCCACCCTTTTCACAGCTGGGGAAAAAAAAAAGCTTTTAGAAAGGACACATCTTATTACTTGAACTTCACTGGCAGAGCTGAAAACTGGATACACTCCCATCCCTTTTGGGTGTGCAGGTTTAGATCGGCCAAGGTATCCATTATCCTCCTAGGTCTATCAGTCACCTGTTACATGATCCTGTGCCAAACATAATTTTCCCAACTGCAAAGCAAAAGATACAGTGACTCACTCCAAAAGGGATAGTGTAAGGCCTTAAATCATGGCCCTCTACTTCATGCTCAGAAAATCTGTCATATTTGTCAGGAGCAACCATTTAAAAAGCTAATTCAGTGTCTGGAGCTCACGTTTTGCTCGCTTATAAATAGACTCCACTGTCAGACAAGCTAAAGAAACCCAGTAGAAGGTAGGACACACCCCTCAAAAACAAACACAATGGAAAGGAAAACAAATTTAAACCTAAGACTTGACCCTACTTTGCCTTTTCAACACATCAGGGAAGTCAAACATACAAACTGGCTTTTAAAGTGTTGCTAGAGGAACCATGAGGGGCCTATCTGTGCCTCAACTTGAGGCTCTGGTTCTGCCCCTTCTTTTTTGCCGTTTCCTACATCAAACAAACATAACAGAATCAATGCAGTTAATTTTGGGCAAAAAAAATGTGAGCGTCCTGGAGTCAGACAATGAATTGCACAAGCAGCAATTCATCTGAGAAAAGACATGAGGATTCCCCCTCCCGCCAGTGAAACAGCAAGGGAATTCCTGAGAAATCTGGGCTGGATCATCAATCCCTCTCAGAGAGGTCCAAAAATATAGGACACAGACTTGAGATCTGGCCATTAGCAATCAGGTCTTCTAGCACATAGTGCATTTTGAAATGATAATTTGTGCTCCTTATGATTCACAGTGGTAACACTGCCGTCGGCTCAGTAGACAAGAGTTCCGCTTTATGAACTGGGAACTCAAGACAGAGAGGCAAAGTAATTCACCCAAGGATGCAAGAGGCTTAAAATACTACTATAGTTGAGATGAGCTGCCTGTGCTCCAGCCACCTCCATGACGCATTCCTACATTGCCACCTAATAACCAACTAGTAAAAACCGGAGATTGCCAAATAGTGGAGGGGGGATTTTTGAGGAGTGGTTCAGATAGAGTAAAGGCCAAAGCAGCCCCAGGAAGCACGTTAAGCTTGGTGATATCCACAGGCAACAAGAAAAGATGTCCAAGTTTAAGAGTCTCTCCTGGAAGCAGGAGGGAGAGATCAACGTTTGTTCACACGGGCATACGCGCACACACGCAGCGGTGGCAGAGGGCCTGTAAGAGTCTCCAGAAAAGCTGCTCTGCCAAAGCTGACAAGCTTAAACACTGCAACTTCACAGACCAGTTGAGCCCATGAAGAACCATTACTGCAAATAGAAGAGTGTCTTGCTTTTCCATCTGCCAGCCTGGGCAAGGCAGATCATGTTACATATGGCACTGGGGGGAAGGGAAAGAGAATATGAATAATTCTCAATTCAGTGAGAGGAGTGTGAGCTGTGCAGCTGCTGCAGTGCGAGCAAGCCTAGCTATTGCTTTGGGTCAAGAGATCATACCATTTCAGCCTGCTTCCTGACTTGTGCTTCATCCCAGCTGCTTTCCTCTCCCTTTAGTGCCTGCCTGCAGGAACAGCTAGCTCTCTGGAAGAAAGCCAAACGCAATGAGGAGAGGTTACATGTGCCTGAGGGAAGTGACAACACCAGGCACGTCACTGCTTAGTCTAAAAGCATTCAAGCAGGGTCAACACCTACTAAAAATAAATACATAAACACACACATACACACTATACAGGAGAAGGATTTACTCCGATGGGACAGCCGGGAGCTCAGGCATGCTTGGGGTTCCTTGAATCTGCATCTCTGGAAAACTGGCAGCTATTACAACTGAATCAGGCAGGCTTGTGCTGCCAGCGGCTGGGAGCTGACAAGTCATCCTCCTTCCAGGAAGGGCTGCTCTAGCACCCATGCTGTTAGGGGCCACCCCACCCCACACCCAGCCTGGGAACTCTAGTTCTTTTTTGCTCCCCAAATCTAAGTGTCCCGTATCAGACAGCCAAGGCAAAGCCACTACCACAGGCTGGTCAATCTTCTTATGCAAATGAACTCAGGGTAATTGGGACAGTTACAATGAATCCCTGACAATGTTTGCCTTTGTGCACACCAGTGGTAAATATAGACTGAGCTGCTCTCTAAGGATGGGGGGTGAAGGGAGAGCTGCGCTGAGGGACAGCAGCTCAGCTTCTCAGAGGGATGATAAAGAAGTAAGCGCTGTTTAAACGCAAGGATGGTCTCAGAAGTGTGGAGCTGAAGGGCGAGGAAGGAGGAAGATGCTTCAAATAAAAGTCTGGAAGTCTCAAGAATATTCAGGGAAGCGTAGCCACTGCGGCAGGCCCATGGAGCTGTCCCCCCCCCCGCATTACAACCTTCATTCCACAGACAGAAAACTTCCACAGCATTCATCCAGCTACAGATCTCAGCCCACAGGATTCAGACACCCAAGAAGAGCTCCCACCAGAGCCAAGACAGGACATAGCACAAATGCCCCAGCCAGAGCAATTGCTGAGAGTCTCCAGGCTGCAAGCACACAGGGGCTGGCTCTGGCTCAGTCACTCCTGCACTGATGGCTTTGCCTCTTGGTTATCTCAGCACGCTTCAGCCCCATGAATCTCATATATATGCTCTACTTTTGTTTTAGCCCTCCAGGGCCCATGCAGCAACCATGGAAGAAACCTAAACAAAAAGCAATCGCCCCCTGAAATCCTGTCATGCAAACAAGACTCTTCCCACCCATCGCCACAAGGACTGAATGGAGAGGGACTGAACACCCCCCGCCCACCCCTGCCTGGTGGTCTTTTTGTCTCATGACCTTCCCCGCACAAACACAACCCCGCAACAATCAGACAGGCAACATAATGCACCAGCGCCGGCTTTCCCAGCCCTTCAAGGCAAGCTGGGGAAGAAAGGGGGGAGAGCTGGGAGAGCTGAAAGGATTTGGGGATGAAGAACGGATAGGATGGGCAAGGAAATACCAAGCAGTGTTTTAATTTCTACTTGCACAGTCCCATGAGCCAGGAAAAAAAATAGTTTTAATGAAAGAAACAAAAGAAATGTTATCTTAAATGGCTTAAAGTGACATGGGAATACCAGCCAGTGGAATTTTCATTAAAAAAAAAAAAAAAAATCCAACAGTGCTTCTAAACCCTGTGAACATCTTTTAACATTCCCTCCAAGAAGCCCACAAAATTGAGCCCTTTGGTGTGAACTCTGCTGGTTTTACTTCGCTATCTTTGAGATTCAAAGTCTGAGACAGATTAGATATACAAGCTTTCCTTTAGACTGGGAGAAGACTTTTTTTTGCAACAGCTGTAGCTGTAGACAGCATCAACACACAAGGAAATCCTTCCCAGTGCGATAGCTTCAAAGCACAGAAAGTTTCTGCCAGTCTGTCCTAACTATGGAAAAAAAAGAGTCATCACCTGTGCTACTGGCAGCAAGGAGTAAATGTGCCTCCAGGCTCCAGATTGTCCTTGCAAGGTAACAGATACCCTTCGGTTACTGCATAACACATCTCACCTTTGGGAAAGAGCAACAACGGTCTCCAAGGACTTGTTAGGAGCAGATCAGGAGACTAAGGAGGCAAGGGGAAATTCTTACCTTCTGAAATGCCAAGGAATTCTCTCCTGGTCCCCATGCACGTACAGGAAAAAATACAGACTCCACAGGAAAGCAAACCAAATAAAGCAAGAAGAAATATCATCTTTCAGGGCCTGGATTCAGTGAGCTTAGCAGGACCCTTGGATACGCTTCAGGGCACTGGAAATACATGCTAAGTACCTTTACAAGGGAAGGAGGCTATGTTTTCGCTAAAAGCTAAGATCTGTGTCCCATGAAATCCTGGCAGCTGAGGCAGTAACAGAAAGCAAAGCTACAGGAAAGCACTTGTGTGATTTACAGACGCATTAGCCACCCAGGGAGCACGACACAGTAAGAAATGACATCTCAACTCCTACTGCCAGTGCCCCCCACCACGCTGTTATCGTTATCGACATCCTTGATTAAAGCACTGCGATCGCACCTGATGAGCCAGGTATGAAATCACCTCCATGGGATGGTGCAGCTGATGTAAAGAGACTGTAAGTCTTGACAGAGGCCGGGTGTAGCAGCTGGGTGCAGGAGGCCTCTCCCAAACCCGGCACGCAGTGCACCAGGCCACATCTGGCCAGCTGGCCCTGGTGAGGGGGCACGGAGCTGCAACTGACTCTTGCCTATGTCCTGACATGAACTGGAGTAACTGGAAGAGCAGCAGCACTGAGCCTGCACACAACTGGCAAACTTCCCACAGCAAGGATATCGTCTCCTGTCAATCCACTCCAGCCTTAATCCTCTGCGGAAAGATCCCATCAGCACTGTGCTAAGAGGCAATCTTTCAAGCCAGACACTAACAATTAACGATAGCGAAGATGAGGGAGGAAGGGACAGATGGAGAACAGATATAACCAGGCTCTGCTCATCACACTGAGCAACTTGGAAGAGCTGGACAGGAGATACACAGGCAAGATTTTTAGCCTTGCTCAGCCCTGCAGTAAAGTACTACACACAAGCATGCATGGGACAGCAAATCTATCGCACCCCCAGAGACAGGTGTAAGCCAGTGACAGTCAATCATGGTCCTTGTTCTCACAGCTGTGGCCCAGCTGTGAGGCTGCTTTGGGATCTGCAGTATTTCTGTCCCATGTAGGATAGGCACAAACCTCCTGCTGGTTTGAGAAGTTGTACCCTGAGTCTGGGTATTTCCCCAGCACTGAGGAAAAACTAATTTTGACTCAGCTCATTCCACAGGCAAAGATTTCAGCAGAATCCCTCTTCAGAAATGAGATTACTCAGGCAACAGCAGGATCTTCAGCACAGTTACCATGTAAGCTAGCAAAACTGTGTTAACTGGAAGCTGGCCATCAGCCTCTTCACCTATCAACTAAGAGGGGGAACACAGCTAGAAAGCGAGCCAGTCCAACTCCTATGGCTGCCTTCAACACAGAGCACACTCCTCCCTTAGCATTCCTATGCTAGAATATCTCACTGCATAGATAACTGCTTGTTGTAGCAAGTAGGGAAGTATGACAGACTGGGTTGCTTAGGTGAGATTCATTCCTGTCCTATTGCATAAAATAATTTACTTTACATTAGTCTTTATTATGGCAATGAAAATTATATGGCCATTTTAATTGACCAGTTCTCACTTCTACAAAGTTTGGAGGCAGCTAAAGTAAAAATTATTTCAGAAACTGCCAGCTCGTGCCAGCATAAGAAGCAGGTCCTGGTGAAGAGCTTCTCCATTCACTCTTATTTTTGCAGGCCTTGTGGACCTGGTCTCAGACAAGCTGAAAGTGAGAATCCCACCTGCACCAAGGAAATGGGACAGTCTAGATAACTTTGAACTGTGGTGGGGGGCTGATGCAGAAGGGGGAAAATTCTTGAGGTCTTTTTCAGTCCTATACATCTTACCATTCCTTTACCTTGGAGCCATATAAGCTGGGTGCTGGGTGCTGCAGCCCAGCCCAAGCAAAGGAGGCCAGAGCTCTCTGATGAGGAGCTGGTGGTTAGAGTGGCCTGGTCAAAGCATCCACAGTGCCTTCCGCAGGGCCGAAGAGTGGCTGATGCCCAAAGATGCCAAATACCTTCAGCTGCCACTGAATTCACCATCTTGAGATAAGACTCCCAAGAACCCTGGGCACTGACTATTTGAGAGAGACCAAGCCTCCAGAAGAAAAGCAGCTGGCTTTTGCCTGCATACTTGCCTGATGTCCTTCAAGCAAACAGAGCAGCTTTTTTACATGTTGAAAGATGGGCTTATACCAACCCAAAGCAGACAGCAAATCCCTACAATCACAACTAGAGGCAATACATCATAACCAAGCACCCCTACTCGCCTCTAAGGACTTTTTTTCCCCCCCAAACACCATAGTGTGGGGAAGAAGTGCCATGAAGGTGCCACCCACACCCCCAGCCACCCTGCACTGGTACTTCATCCTGGTTCTATTCCTGCTGCCCACCCAGCAAATCTGGTTCTTTCAATTGCTTTCTCAGAAACATACCAAACCATGGTGATTTCCTCAGGCTGCAAAATGGAGACACTGTTCAGTCTAACCCTGGCATACATTCTTACGAGAACAGATCAGTCAGAGATGGATGCAGTACCCGCAGAGCTGTACATTATTACAGTAACGATAGACTTTCCATGGCCAAATGCTGCTGCGTCGAAATCATCAGCATTTAGAGAGGTTGTGGCCAAGGAAGACGCTAGCAAAGAACTTTTTCCCTGACATGAAAGATGCTGGCTGTTAGCAAGGCTTGGATCCAGCACGTCACGTTAGAAAAAATTACAATCAACCATAGAAACCTTAGGGAAAAAAGGTCATTTGAGCCTGGATATTCCTTTCTCCCTGGCACAACTTTATGGTGCGTATCACAAT
Organism: Scopus umbretta; assembly: GCA_013400535.1. Classification (NCBI taxonomy): domain Eukaryota; kingdom Metazoa; phylum Chordata; class Aves; order Pelecaniformes; family Scopidae; genus Scopus; species Scopus umbretta. The sequence continues at coordinate 35,744 of VZTL01068012.1, read as the reverse complement.
ATTCTCCCTGCATATTTGCTACTGCCCCTTCAGCCCAGGCTTGCATGAGCAATGAAGAGCTGAAGTATTTATCTCACAGTGCTAAAGGGAAAAGCAAGAAGCGCCAATGTTTTCAGAGTGCAGCCTCTCAGTATCTGAGGGATCACCACAACCTCATTGCTTGAAAAATGAAATTTATCACACAGCGCTCTACCATGGAAGGGGTGCATGTTGTGTGAGCTTCCTTTAATAAAACACTCAGCAAAAGAAATTGAATATTTTTATGTCTGCATGCTTAAAGAAAAAAATGTAAAATTAAAATCAGGGGAAGCCCTTACCCTTCTGAAATCAGTAATGAAATTAGCATGGGGCCCAAAGGAAGCAAATGAGGCCCCTTCAGAGGGGCCAGGATTTCATCTTGTGTTTAAAACCCCACAGTGGCAGATCTGTACTTATTTTAATGACCCAGCAAATCCTTTTAGTCCTCTACATCCCTCCATTAAAGCCTGATAATGAAAAATTATCTACTAAAACTTGGCTTTTCCTGAAAAATAGTATCTGAACAGATCTCCAAAGACAGGTATTTCTGTGGACACAGTGAATTTGGACTTCAATGCTTTGTTTTCAGATATCATTGCATTTCACATTTTCACAACTTCCTTGGAATAACATTTGATATAGAAAAAGTGTAAGTGATACTCACAAACAAAAGAATAGCCAACCCTCTGAAACCACAGGGCCTCCCCATTTGTATTGCTTTTGTAACAAATACAGCCTGAGCCACGGAATTCCAAGTAAGAGATCCTCAGGCGACTTAAAAATTCAAGTAAACCATCGCCATGCAATATTAAACGCATTCATTTTTATGAGCATCAAATTCCACCTATTAATGGATCAGTCATCCTCTGCGGCTACCAATTTACATATCCAGCCTGCAAACTGCTGAGGGGCCAGTAGACACAAAATACATGAATACATTAAACCTGAAAAAGGAAACTAACATACATCATCATTCAACTTAATGATCACATTTTCTTTACGAGCAGCAGCAGAGTCCACGCCTGACAACCACAGACCCCGTAAAAGCACCCCAGATGCAATGAAGCACTGAACCCTCTACTTAGAGACTGTAACGGTGACGCATGCAGTGTTCACAACTGAATCACATTTAAGCCCTGTGCAGAGAGGGAATTCCTTGGAGTTACATTTTCACCAAGTCACTAAAACCCATGCTGTTGTACATGGACTAAATTAAAAGGCCTGATCCTCACTATGGAAGACAGTTTATCTGAACATATACTAAAACCCTGGAACAATTTCTCAGACCTTTTGCCAAGCCAGGCAGTATTACTGGCTTTAATGTAACAGCACTTTTGATCTTGTAACAGCTATAGTGGTGCTGGAACATCTATTATTCTTCCTGGAACAGAGCCGTGCTCCGATATCACACCTCCAATTCACTCTTTTTGTGCACAGCTATCTAGAAACAGATGTAAGAGAGAGCTTCTCAGCAGCATGTACCCTTTCTATCATCCCAGGGAGGTGAATGACCCTCTCCAGTGCCCGATCCACGCCAATTACAGCTATGGCAAAGAGAAAGGCTTCTATTTTAAGCTTGTTGAGGAGGTAACCGGGTGCTGCAGGCAGAAATATGGACACAGGAGAAAGGCTCCTGTAAACTGGTTCTCCTTTTTCTCAACTGGGCACCATGCAGCTAGACAGCAGCTTGAGGAATGAGGGGCAATCCCATGATCAAATGGATTCCATTCCTTTTTTAGGTCTGTAGCAGCCTGTCCCCCATTATAACAGGATATGATCACTAATCTCCTTATTCCATGTTCCCACCTACGAAACTAAATGAACTGATACTGGAGAAAGAGCTTTGAAGTCCTTGAAGAGGAAGGGCTACTGCAGTACTGAACAAGGCCAACTCCCTACAGCCCTCAGCCACTGCAGTGATACAAGCAAAAATGCTGAGGTGCAGAAGAATCAGGCCCTGAAGGAAACTCAGGGGAAGCTCAGAGAAAAGATGAAAGAAACTGGACATGTTGAGTTAATATGGCTTTGAACATTTACTGAGTGTTATCAGAAAACCTCCCCAAAAGTGACAGAACTGCAGTTAGCAATCAGGGGCTCTTGGTCCGGCATCCAGGCTGTAAGGCAAGGCCCAGGCCTCCCAAGAGATCCAACTGCAGGGCTTACTCAGACCCATCTCGCAGCCATCAAGCTACAGTAATTTTACAGAAAGGAAGGGTGGGAGCTGCTAGCTGAGCGGTGGGGAAGAAGCAAACACCACTTGTTTATTCACAGGTCTTGCTACTCTAATTTGTTGCTTGCATCGGATGTCACAGTGATAAGTACCTGGTTAAGAAAAAAACAGGAACAGCAGCAAAACCACCTCCCTGCAGTTAATCCAATTAAGACACAGGATAAAGTTGTAGAGGTTAATCAGATCTGAGACATTGGGTCTCTCTCTGCTGCTGCTTAGTGACATATCTGGTGAGCAACACCAGTGAGACAAAGGCCAGCCAGAAAACACCAACAATCTAGCTAGCCCCAGGAGAGGAGTGCTGCTCCCCTGCTGCATCAGGCAGCAAAGAGAGGAGCACCCTGCAGGGCAGTACTGTGGGTGGTCTGCTGGGCTCGGAGCTCGGCTGTCCCATCAAGCCTTATCAGGTGCCAGGATGCTGTGACCGACAGGCTGCGTTAGACAGTCCTTACAGCAAAGACCAAGCAGGGTGCCGCCAGGTTGGTAACCAGGATAGAAATTTACTCAGCAGGGAAAAATTCTTCCCCTACAACTGCAGTGAGCTCCTTTTACCTTGTGTTTCATTAGCTGCAACTCTACGATGTTGCAGCTCTAGGCTGCAGCAAGGCAGGTGAGGGCTGTCCCAGCTCAAGGGGCCACCAGCACAGAGACCACTTGGACTGTCACAAACAGCCCCTTCAGCGCTGGGAGCCAGAAGAAAGCTGAGCTGACGTTTGCACTGAAGCAGCTCCACCAGTGCCGGAGGGACAGACACAGCAGGGTTCTGCGCTGACTGGGGAACATTGCTCCTGCCATGCACAAGGCATCCAGCCTACTGCCTGGCCTGAAGTCCTGACCTAAAGCTACCTTGCAAAACTGAGTATGTTGCTTTCCCCGGCTCAAGCCTGCCTGTATGGTCAGATCTGCTCTGCCTCTCTCCCTCCTGCTCCCTTTAGGGCAAAAAGAAGCCAGCGGTCTCAGCCCTTATTGCTTAGACAAGTGTCTGCACCTTGGTGGTAACAACTTGCTATGCCCATCATCACACCCCTGGCTCCAGGACAGCTGGCACAGAAGGATGGACCTGCTCTGGAAAGTGACGTCCCTTTTGACCCATCAGACTGGGCTGAAGCACAGAACAGCCCATACAGTGGGGAGAGGAAGAAACATTTTCTATGCCCGTTTCTTCTGGGCAGGGAGAACACTTGGACCAGAAATTCATCTTCTCTCCTGGACAATACATGCCACCCTCCCAAAGAGGACAGATGGAGCAGCGACTCCAGTGGGATGATAGAACTGTAGTGACAGCAAGATGATGATGAAAGGTATGTAAACACCATTCTGCCAGTGATGCTGCTCTCTCTGGTTACCAGAAATGTTGTTTCAGACAAATGATTCCTAATCCAGTGACCATCAACTCCCCTCCTGGAGGGGAACTGGGTCTCTTGATACCACTCTACCACACTGGACTTTGCTAGACTCCTCTGCTAAATTGTTCCTCCTTGGTAAATTCTTCAATCCAAGGACAGTGATTGCCATTGTTTTTCAGTTTCTCAAAGGAACTAAGATCCATAGCCCCCAAAATCAGAACTCTTGCTCTTCCTGTAGGAAGTTTTATCCTTCCTTTAAAGACAAGGAGTTTTATAGCAATCAGCCATGAAATTTGTCAGGAGAAAAACTACATTTTATACTCTGGACTTGAAACACAGAACATTTCAGATTAAAAATAGCTCCTTTTTTCACTGTCTGCCAGATCTGGGAGGGAGGTGAAAATCCACAGGGACTTGATTTGATGCGTGAAAAAGCAGAATTCTATAGCAGCAAGTATGCACACACACTTATTTTAGGTCAAATAGCAGCTCTGCAATAATACTTAGCTTAGTGGAGAAAACTGAAGCTTGGAGTAGACCCATGCTAGCTGGTACTTTGGTACTGTGTACCATAGCAATTCAAGCTCATCCATCAGAAAGAGAGGGGGGAAAACTTTAAAAAAAATGTTTTTAAAAATCTCATCACATCACAGTTTTCCTGCCTTTAAGATGGTTTCTCTTGCAGATTCCAAGTACCTACTCCTGTATCAGCAATCATGAGAAGCATCTTACCAAGATACGAGACACTCTGTCTGCATGACCCAGGTATGGGCACACACCTGGTCAGCACACAACCCTCCCCCCACAGCAGGTAGCTCCAGATCAGGTTCCCTCGTTCCACAGCCTTGTAGTGGGGCAGCAAAGGGACCCGGTACAATATGCAACCTTCCTCCCTTCCCTTCTCAACACAGGGGGAGAACAGGCCATGCACTGCCTGCAGCTTTCTGAGGAACTGCAACTCAAGCCTGTGCAGTTCAAACATAGCAAACAACTGCATATCTTACTCCAGGGCACCCTATGCTCTGCAAAAGGGCCACCTCTGCTCTTTGGGATGATGAGTTATTGATCAGAAAAGAACAGCAAAGCTGCGTCATGTGTCCCAGCGATGGCTCTACACAAAGCTCTGCCACCAGATAAATTGATAGGCCCTGGCAAAGGAGAACAGGAATCAGCAGGCACAGCTTTGACTCTAACATACAGGCAGTTAGACGGCCAATATTAACGGCTACAGAGTAATGCAGAAGCAACGGGACAGGAGGAGGGTTACTTTAGTAATCTGATTAAGCGGGAAGAACAGCCAACCATTGCCTCCCTCAAAACTGGTGTAGGATGACAGAGGCTGGATCATCTATACAATGTTGATAAATGTCTCATCATTGGCAAGGAACACAATACCGGGGCACTCGGAACCATCCCTTTTCTGATGTCACCGTCACAACTGGCACAGACAGAGCATCCTCTTCACAGGAGGCAGGTCCTGAGCAGGGCTGACTGTTTGCCTGCTAACATCAGAAAAACACCTTGGTGTTCCCACTGGCAAAGAGCTCATTCAGCTACACTTCATGGGGAACAGTGAGCAGAGAATGACCTCAGAAAGACTACTGCACTCACACTGCAGAGAGCATCTTTCCTTGAATGAACTGCTTTGGCTTGGGTTGGGTGTGCATAATTCAGACTAGTTTAGACTACGAGAAACCATCCAATGCAGTTTTGTGTCAAACCTCCACCCACACATCAACTACATAATTAATAAGGATGAAAGAGAACATTATCCTGAGCTGGTATTCAGATCCTCGGTGATCAGCAGAGCTTGTTATATTCTTTTTGGTCTTAGAAGTCAGCAAAAGGAACATACTTCACGCATCGTACTGCATGCTTAGTCATTAAATACAGGCTTATAAGCCCATAAAGTCACTGTTGCTTGCAAGTGCAGAGTAATTTTTTGCATGAACTAGTTTGTTTTGCAGTAGGCCCAAAAGTTAATTAGTTTTCACAGTTTTATTACTCCACGTGGTCAAATAACAGCCTGGAGGTTCTAGTCAGCTGGAACCGCGTAAGGTCGAGAAAATTCTCACTGTGCTTTTCAGGACTGTTTACTAGGGCCATAAATCAGCAGCTGGCAAATGACCTTTTGCCCCAGCTCTTCTGGGCGACCAGTACCAACCCTAAAAGATCCCACAAATCAATGCAGCAATGGCAGCTCTCCGCTCAGGGGCAACAGAGGGAATATGGCTGGAAGATGCTGTTTCAGACGCATACGACAAATTTTTGGGAGCCATTTTGGCTATCACCAGCCTGGGAGATGTCACCCAATGCACCTGTCTTGTTGAAGGGGACTGTGCAGCATTTACACTCCAGCCAGCTTCAGTTCTGACATGTAACTATGAAGCTATGCTGCTGCTCTCTCCACCACAAAAGCTGTTTCCTGTCATGCCTGACAGGTAGATAAACTGGCTGTTGCACTCATTCATAAAAAGACATGTCTTTGGCCTCTCCAAATGCCATAGAGAAGGCAACAGCAGCAGGCAGGAGGATCCCATCCAGGTGAAGAGCACACAAGCAAGCCAGCATACTACAGCCTCTGGGATACAGACTGACTGAAAAGCATGGCAAGAGCAAAAACCTCTGTGGGGTTGCCCAACACTGGAGAATCCTCTAAAAAGCCAATGTACACTCTAGTTTATAGAGCTCTACAAGAGACAACACCAGAATGTTTAACACGTTGAAGGCACAAGAGCAATCCTGTGCACATACACATAGGCACAAGGCATCTCCAAACAGCTCCCAGGGCTGGCAAGTCCAAGTATGACAAAGCAAACATGCAGCTCTACAAAGATTCTTCAGACACTGTATTTAGGCTGGAAGGAAGGTATTCCTCCAGCCATGGTCTCCAGGCACAGCTCAGAGACCAAAGATAGCAGCAGCAGGACCATCTCCCATGCCCTCCACAGCAGTCTCCCCCAAAGGGGCTGCCTAAATGCACCAATCAATGCAAAATAAATGCTTCTGCGAAACCCAAATACTGTCAGAGGACACATGAAGGAAAAATGTTTGTGTCTTCTCTGCTGACGGGGAGGCGGACAACCCAGAGACATAAATCCAACGATAACAAGACTGTGTGCAAAAGGAACTCCTCTATTCACAACCAAGAGGGAGTAGCTGAGGGAAGAGGCAGCAGTTCAAACGGAAAAAGGAACCACAATAAACACTTTCATTTTCCTCCCCAGTGCAAACAACAAGGCTAAAAAGCAACACCCTTCCATGCAGGCCACTGCCTGCAGTGAGGAAAGATGCTCAAGGCCCACTTCCCATTGTTTCTCAGCGGGAGAGTAAGCAAACGTGTGAGAGGACTGGCAGGAAGCCAGCAGAGAGAAACAAGTGTCTGGCTCTGTTTCAGAGCCAAGGGGCAGAACTAAAAACCCACTTTGCTCTCCAAATCCCTTAGGACACACACTGTTTGGGTACCAGCCCCAGCAAAACATACAGTTGATGTTAGACACAGAATGGGTCCAGGACAACTGTCACACCTTTTTTCGAGTGCTTTGCTAGACCAAGTCAGAGCACATAGGATCAAGTCCTCCAGTAGTTTTTGTGAAACTTTCCATTTTTCAGCTTTTATAACATCGATCATTTCTCTGCCAAGAGTTAAGCATGGCTACGTCTTGCTGGCTGTAGGCTGTCATCAATAAGCACTTCCATTGCAATCGTACATCCCAAACAAGCATGCTACACAAAGCAGGGTCTCCATCATCACTGGTACCTAATTGTGAAGGATCAAGAGGCAAAGAGATGCTTCCTTGGGGAACGCTGTCCTGAAGAAGTGCAGGAGACCAGAAGTTTGATGGTAGTCACAAACAGCTTTGCCTCCAGCAGCCTCGTTTATTTTTTCCTCAGGAAACTCCAGAGTATATGCTACTTACAAAGTATGTCAAGTATCAAAGAACATGAAGAACAGTTCCTAGGGGTAAGATTGATCTTGCTTGTTTAACATCAGTTTAACAGATCGTTACTCTTCTCACCAGCAACACAGGGTCACCGCAGACAGCTGTTCCTAAGCAACGGGAACAAATACTAAAAATACATACATTCTCTGTGTCTTGTCAGTGCTGGGGTTTTAGTTTTAGAATTGAAGGAATTCAAGGTCCAAGTGAGACTTCCATGCATTCTCTTCATGATTCCCTGGCACAGAGAACAACCCCACACTACAGGCACCAATAATTAGTCACTGCTAATTAAGGTCACTTCCAGAGAATCTACAATTCTTTGCTGCTTTGTGCTTTCTAAAGGAGGAAGAGAAGTTCCTACTGGGAAGTTCTGGATGGATCCCAGAGCAGCTGATGAAAGCACAACAGCAACCCTTGCACAAGACACCCAACATAACGCAGGGACAGCCCAAGGCAGAAGTCAGTCTCCAGGCTCCTCTACTCCAACACAGCATCCAAAAGAAACACTTTACAGGCTTACAATTTAGTTGGATAGTCAGATCTCATGGAGTCCTTTGGATAATCTTCACCCCATACAACAGAAAGTAAAAGCCAACTCTTCCAGTTTAAATTACTGTCAGAGAAGTACAACTAGCCAGATAGAACCCATCCAGGACAGAGAAGATCATGACTGGTCTCAAAAACAAGTATCAGTACAGGTGTGATCACAGTCAGGACTTTCACACACATTTCACCAAGACATATCAACTCTAGCGATAGAATACCCCCAGCATCACCACGAGTAGCTAAATCAGGGGGAATAACACCACTCAGGAGATTAGGAGAGGAAAGGGAAAGAAGTGACTATCCCAAGCGCTACAGCTTGAACAGGCAAACACTGCAAGGTTTGAATGATGTAAAATTCCAGAGCATTCAGAGATCAGCTTTCCTCAGCAGCCTGTATGTACAACGGTACAGGAAAACAGCCCATCACCTGCACCCCATCAACTTTTTCTCACGGTGTGTTGGCACCAAGCTTATTTCAGACCAACACATCGTACAATACCTAGTGAGGAGGCAGAAAGAGATCACAGCTTCCTCAGCTGCTGTCAAACTCAAACACGCCCACTGCTGCATTTAATTTGCAAACGTGCCCCGGTACTTTTGCACTGACTGCAAATACCGGAAGGCAGCCGGAACATCATACTTCCTACCGCAGAGGAGAAACGCTTGCTTTTCAGGTCTGGTAGAGAGCAACTTTAAAAGCCCTGTAAATGTTACAGGCATAAATGATGGTGTTGTAGAAAAGCACCTCCGAACTGTTTCCACTCGCTAAGCAGCTGGTTTATTCCTCTGGGAGACAGGATGATCTCTTTCTCTGTCATAACAGAGCACACAGCCACAGAGCACAATGCACCAGCTGATTTGCAGAACAGCATCAATCCACTCTGTGTTTACGGCTTTCTCCCCCTTTCTTTTTAAACACGCAGGCTTAAATGTTCTTATTGCTTCAGTGATTTTCTATGTGCAAGACAGGATTTGAGAACAATGCATTAGCAAGGATCTATGTGCCTAAAAAACGTCCCGCACATTCAGCTGAAACTGCAGAGCACACACTACCAAAGCCTCTCACTGCAGCTGGGATCAGGAGGCAGCAGAGAGAGATACAATGGTCTGAATGCAGCTTGCTGCCCCTCTCGGATGCTGCACTCTAACGTGCAGGTTTCCAGGCAGCTCAGACGTGGAAGGTACACAAATGTGTAATGAGTAGGAAGCCTCCTGAGGCTTTTACAAATCTAGAGACATCAAGCTGCCAGTAACTCACGAGCTGTGTAAGACTGACTCAGCTTCCATGTGCTTTTCGGTGTGCTTGTTACGACTCTGTGAAACATTCCGGGAGATGCCTACTTCTACCAGCACAAGCTTAATAGTGCTGTGTTTGCTACACTGCTGATTTCTGGTTCATATTGATGGCTTCTACTCCTAACTTTGCACACTAGGCAAAGCCAGCGGTCTGCTGGTGGGATTAGAGAGAGGAGTATCCAAATAGCCAAGGAAAGGGAAAATGCAGTAGCTGATCACAAACCTTTCATGCTGCAGGGAAGGTGTAAATACAGACAATTCCAGAGACCCGCATCCAGCTTAGGGGCTGACTGGTGTTCACTGTGCAGAGATATTAGAAGATTAAGGAGGAACTTGGGGAATTTTTACTGTTCATCCTGCAAGAGGCAGGAAGATCGTTAATGACCTCCAGGTAGCTTTTTCATGCTGAGCCATCACTCCAGGGTATCGTGGCTAAAAGCCAAATCTGGGTATTAGCCTTGAAGTGCTGGGAGATTGCCATCCACTATAACAACACTGGGGACGGACACAGGCTAATCCAGGCAGGGTAAAAGACAAGACATTACCTTGCAGAGGGAATAATCTCTCAGACATCTATTTGCTGCTCAATGCCTCAGTTTCCCTCCTTGACTGAAGGATAAATTCCCCTCCCCTCTTTCCTGGTGGCTGCTGTATTCAAAACAGCCTCTGGCAGAAGGCAGCGTGGGGTTGATAATCCAGACAGCATCAGCAAACCAATCTCCTTCAGCAAAAACAGATCCTCTCTTGCGAACCCATTCTTCCCTTCAAGTTTGTCCACAGGGCAACGAATTTGAAGGGAGTCTCTTTTTTTCCCCAACCCCATAACCCAAAGTGGAGGAGTCAAAGGGTTAATGCTGCCTGACAAAGGTCAGCCCAGTTTCGGGAGGGAGGAGAATGGGAAGCATTGTGGCCACAGACAGCAGCTCCCTGCGACCAAAACTGCCACTTGAGAAATGTAAAGTGATGGTGCTGCTCAGAAAAAAAGACCCGAGAGCCCTGCTTAAATCCCAGGGCTTTATCGCTCACAAAAGCCCAGCCCCTTGAGTCATTAATCGTGTGCTCCATGGCTGGGCGCCTCAAAGAGCAGCAGATGACACATGCCCAGCTGCTATTGCCGCCCCTCCTCAAGGTAGCCGGGCAGAGGCAGGTGCACTCCCAGTGCCCTCTGCTCGAGACTAATCTATTCTCTCTCCTTGTCCTCTGCCTTTCATCTCCTCCAGCAGCCCACACTGACAACTGTAAATGAGATTAGACTTCAAGGCGCGGGGCAGATGCAGAACCCCCTCTGTGCATTGCCCAGAGACCCTTGTAGCTTTTAAAGTGTCTTTCCCCTTTACAATCACAGCTTGGTGAACAGGGAGAAGGGGGCAAATTTCTTGTCACACTCACAGAAGTGTCTAATATTACAGACAAGGCAGACCCTGGTTTTAGGGCCTGGATGCTAATCTCTTATCACCATGAAGAGTCTTCCCACCAGCACCTCTGATTCTCCAGTTCACATTAGAAGATGAAGCGACAAGTCTACGACTACTTCCTAATCCCAGTTCCTATAACCTCCTCTTTGCAGCACCACTCCACTTAAATGTGGACATACGTCCTGACAAACACTAATCTCAAAAGGCGGCGATAGTCCAAAATTCAGGCAAGGACTTGAAGGTCGCGTACAACCCTGTACACATCCCCCCCTGCATATGCTCTTATTGCCGTCATTTCCTATTCCTCATCTTGCAATTTCTGCTCCCAGTGACCCACACAAACCAGCAGTAAGACACCATCAAATTGTCAGGGAAAGTGGTAAAATCTCCAGGCACAAACCACTGCCTAGAGCTCAGAGAGACCTGCCTGGCAAGGTCTTCCCACCACAGCCTGCAGGGGTTAGCCAGCAACAATAGTCAGGGACACTTTTCAAAGCGAAGTGTGATGTTTAGCTCAACAGTGCCCCAGCAAACAAACTGGAATTTTTTTTACAGCGTGGGAAATAGCTTGTCCTGCCTATGCTAAAGGCTATCCAGAGAAAAGGGACACAGTTAACGTAAAAGATCCTTCAGTTCAAAATAATTCCTTTTCTCGGTTACTACCAACCATGGTCGTAGCTGGCCTGATTTTATGGATTGCTTTGCAATTTCAATGGTGCAGGAACCAACCCTAGATTCAAGATGCCTGACAAGTCAGCATATTTTAATGTTTTATGAGACCACGGCAGAGCAGGTTCAGCTGCACCCACTGCTGGTAGTGTCAGCAACCGAACTCTTCCTGGCAAATGTATGTCTGGTCCAGGATAGCTCTACAGCCTTGTTTCTGAGCTCAAGTTTTCCATTAGCTGCCTACACAGACTGGGTAACTTGGCATCTCTCTGCATTCCCCATAAACTCTGTTCATCTGTTGCCATCACACCCACATACAAGTCTCAGGAAGGAATCCAGGGTTTCTAAAGCAGCTGCAACAAAAACACAGCCTGGATTGACAAGCAATAGGATCAAGGTGCTGAGCCAGTGAGGAGGGTCTTTTTGGAGAGTTTTGTGTGTGTCTATTTAAAAAATGTTTGTTGTCATGACTACAAACCAGAGTACGGGTGAGAAGAAGTGAGAACTCTGAGATGAGGGCTGATAATGTTAATTCACCCTTGAAATCTCAGCAGCCATGGGGATGGGGAAACAGAGAAGACGATACAAGCTCTTGGCATCTAACAAGGCTAAAAGCCACCTTCAGAAGGCAGGTCTGTCCTAACAACGAACATCATCCTCCTAGTTAGCCCCTTTCACCCCGCACAGCCAAGGGCTGGATAATACCGATTAGCTGCAGTCACCTCTAAAGCAGGGGCGCTGGGGACATGGAGGCCAAGAATGGCACCCAAAGCCCTAGAAAGGGCATAGCAAAGCAGCAACAGCCCCTCAGGGCTCTCAGCTGCAGACTCACCTCTAACTACTGGACAACTTGGCTTCAACAAGGACTGTGAGATGTTCTCATGTCTGCATACGAGGCAATTAACAAGGGATCTAATTAGCACAGAGAAGTGTGAAACTGTCAGGACCAGCTCCTGGGATTGTCGCATTTTTAACTTTACCAGAAGATTAACAAAAAAACCCTGAGTTTTTGGCCAGTGGAGAACAAATGAAGAAAACCCCAAGCGACTGCGGAGGGTTGGAGAGAGGCACTGCCTTGCTCTGCTCAGACCTTGGATTCCACACGGAGAGTGTGGAGCGCTCAGCAACAGTGCAGGCTCTGCAGAAGGCAGCAGACGCGGAGCTAATGTGTGTGTGGGGGTGGAGGGTGTTTATGAGAACAATAAATAAATGTATGAATCTCTATAAAAGTTCCCATATAAAAGTGAGTTAGAGCTGCCTGAGGGCCATGGCCTTGTAATAAAAAAACGCATCTCGTAAGCACAGTATGAAGCAGCAGCTGTACTGTAACTGCCTGGCTGCAGCACTGAAAAGCCACACGTCTGCCTGCTCCCAAACTCCCGGGTGAAGTGCTGACCCTACTAAATGCAGGCAGAATTTTGGTACTTGCTTCGGTGTAGTGGGGATGTTGCCTGGGAGGGGTTTCTTTGAACCTCAAAGCCTAGGAAGTGGTTCTGGATCTGCCGTTTTGCCAAATTTAAGTTATTTTACTTCTTAAAAAGAAGCAATCTGCAAGTGGCTGGAGATAATGGCTTGAGTCACTGACAGTTCCCAGTGTGACAGATTACAGCTGGATCAAAACAAATAAAAAATTCCTCCAGAAAGCATTGTCCATCACTCCTCTCCCCCAAAATAAACAAGCAAAAAGCACAGCTTTATGGCTGAGCAGCAATTTTCATCAAGAACTTTTGAATTTTTAATTTAAGATGTTGGGAGGGGGGTCATAAAAAAACCCAAACCCTTTAATTGTATATGTCTAAATGGAAACCTGCTTTTTTGTCAGTAAACCTAAATAAAAATATTTCAAAAAATATCTCCCCACAGGAAAATAAAAAAAAGTGCATTAATAATAATAATTTCTTTTCCCCCTCAAAGGCAAGGGAGGGGAAGCGCTGACCCCTCCCTCGCACTGCTTGCTATCATACTCCATCAGCCCAGAAACAAGAGACTTGCAGACTCCCAGGCTGTGAATTCCCAACTGCTCTAACACCTTCTCCAGAGCCTTCTCTTGCTCTGCTGCTCTTCTGGGAGGTGGCGAACACAGAGGCGCACGTGTCTCAGCCAAGACGATGGCTATCAAACTTCGGTCCCAGCCCGTGAGTCAAACGCACAGGGCACACGAATCTTTGGCCACCTGTTTCCACTCGAAGCACATGTAAGGCCAGGTCATATATCCAAGGGAGAACCGCAACTGTCCAAGTTGCAACACACGGGCTTTCTCTAGTTACTACGACTGTCCTCATGTTTCACGTGGATGCCAATCAGAGCTAAACAAAACGCTCCCCTCTCCTACCAGCATGGAGCTGCTGGGAATAGCAACCTTGTTCCATGACAAACAGCATCTTGCAATTCACTGCAGGACTAATTGCATTGCATTGCTGATATAACGCTCAAGGAAGACGTCAGCTCCTTGGCTTTGCCTACAGGCAACAAGGGCATTATTGATTTATTCAGGACTTACGACTAGTTGTCACAGGTTGCATTCTCTTTGATAATAAAGCCTTACAGACAAGGATTAAATTTCAGCTGCAGCCCTAATTGAAACTTAGCTAATTATTGAAGGTCTGCCTTTACAGCCCATTCCCTTGTCACTGGGGTAATGTTCTGTAAATCTAACAGTCAAACTCTCCCCGCCCTTAAAAAGAGAAAAAAGAAGAAGAAGAAAAAAAAATCTACTATTCAAGCAGCTCCAGTGGGAAATTACAGATTCCTCTCTGAGCCCGAGGGAGCTACCAGCCAAGAGCCCCATCCCACAAGGACTCAATGACTTCAAAGGACGCTTGTAGAATCAGACTCCAAATTAAGGCCAACATTTGAGAAGGGGGAGAATTCAAAGCGACTGAAACAAACATTCAGCCCAGACCACAAGCAATTTATCTTGTATCCACCTTTTTGAGTGGCAGCATACCCTACGAGCCCCAGCAAATTCAAGTACACCACACAATTTAGGTGTGATCAACGATTATAGTAATCCAATTTCCAACTGCCAGCTTGCTTGACTGTACAACAACAAATGTACAGCAGTACAGACACGTGGATGAGCAGTCGGTCACGGCTAACTGGGTATAAATGAGCGCTCATCAGAAAAGGCAGTCCAGTTATTAGCTGAATGATAACAGGACCCCCAGGGTACCAAGGACATCCTTTCGCAGAGACTGCACCACAGCTTTTGGCTTTGCACTTCAGCCAGATGCAGAAGCAAGCTTATCGCCTCATAAAGCAGGGATGAAATCCCATCCAAACTTTAGTGTTGCCAGGACAATGCCAGCATCAGAGTAAGCTCCCTTACAGAAGGTGACATTTACACGCACACAAAACAGCACAAAAGTTTATGACATCAAGAGAGCGCTGCAGTTTAGGAGCAAGTCAACCCTAGAAAAATTCTTCAGTTTATAGCTGCTTCACATTTCAACCTGGCAGATGGAAGGAATACCACAAAGCAAACATGTCAGTTAAAGCAGCTAAGAGCATAATTTACAAACTAGAATCCACAACCCAAATTCTCAGCAGCTAGAACTCAGGGCTCTACAGAGCTGTGCTGATTTCAGCCAGCTACAGATCAGACCCAAGGCATTTACCCGATATAACCCTAGCCTTTGGTACAGAAGCAGATACTTTGCTAATTCTGTGCAAGTCTAAAGCAGCAGGTCCTCCCCTGGAGGATGTAACCCCACAGAAGTCAGTTTAGCAGCTGGGGAGCCATTTCAAAGAATACAGTGCTGGTTTTACAGGTCCTAGTTTGCCTCCCTCAAAGAGTAGAAGATCCTTTAATCCACAGAGCAAGGATAGTGCAACTGGAAGCAAACAGAGCACCTGCTGGAGCACCTCGGCTCAGACCCTGCGCTAGGAGGGATGGCCAGGTTGGGCCTGCTTCTGCCCCTGGCTACTCTGAAGAGAAACTGGGAGAAAGGCCCAAAGCAGTAGTAATAATTATCACTTGCACACCAGCATCCTGGGAATGGGGAGCATGGAGCACATTATTCCTCGGCTGTATTTCAAATGCAGGGAAAATTGAGTACAGAGGAAATTAACTGGAGGTTAGACTCTTTGCTCACAAAACAGAGACAATATATCAGTTGTTCACATACCTGATCAAATAGGGCTTTCCAGTGCTGAGAGGCAATGCATAAGGGAGGAAAAAAGAAGAAAAAGAAGGTTTAAGAGCAACGACATTAACATGCAGTAAACTGTAGAAGTATATTCTAACAGAGGAATAACCAAATGATTTAGTGCCATTTCCAACATCCTTCTTCATCCCAGAATCACCTACCCTTCCGGGGGAGGAGGCAGGGGGAATCTACCAACCACAGGGAGGACAGTTTTCATTTACAAATCCAAATTAGGATGAACTCAGAACATTCATGTGTTAATTCTCTTTTCTCCTGCTTTGTCTACTTGCAGGCAAGCAAGGAATAAAAGGCTTTTTTACTCACAGGGATCAAGAAAGCTTGGTGTATATTGAGGGGAGGGAGGAGTTAGCAATGGTTTTTCAGATCACTTTCTGAGGTCCTGTGGCCCAACACTGACCCACAGACCACCTTGCCGGGTCGTCAGAGCCTTGTTTGCTGCCTGCTCCTAACTCTGGCAGGGACTTGCTGCAAGGTCTTTGATAACCCATCGGTTCTTTGAGCCCCACTTGTCCACATCTGATAAACAGGTAATTCCTCACACGCAAGGTGGAAGGGGGGAAAGTTGGAGAGAGCCCATTACAAGGATTTACCCCACAACTTTAATTCTAGGAGATCTGCCTTAAAAGCTCTGTACAGAAGGAAGCTCCACTTCAACACGAGCGACCACGTGAACACTCCACAAGTCCTTGTCACTTGGGAACAGAAGAAACAAGCTGGCAACTGGTGCCGATTTATGCTTTGTAGAAAGACCGACGTCAAATCACCTCCCTGCCCCAGGCTCGCTGCCTCACAGTCCCACGCAACAGAGGAAATTCCTAATGAGTTGTTTAAGTCTCTCTCTCATCTCTCCTGGATTTGGGGGCCAGCCGAGAAGAGAGCAACTTCCCTGGGGCAACAGTGGGGTAACCTCTGGTTTGGGGTCCCCAGAAAAAACCTGGCACACTTCCAGCTCTCCTACCTGAAATGCTGGCCAGCACAACACTTTGTCTCTGCCTCATTCACCTTCCCAGAAAAGCAAAATGAGAAAACTAACAAACATCAGACTGATACAAGCAAACCTCCTCACGGTGCTATATGCAAAGCAGAGCTCTGGTGAGAGTCTTATCTAGTCTTGGAAGAACATTTCTTTCCGCACAGTAGGCAGATCTAAAGCGGAATTGACTGGAGAGACAGTGAGATACCAGGCCACTGAATTCCATTTACTCAGTTAAGTTGCTGGCTTCCCTCCTCCCCATGCCTCTATCCATGTATAAACTCCCATTTATCATCATCATTCAGCCCAGCACTTTAAACAGCACATTTTGGAACTGCCTGAACCCCGGCTTTGTGGAACGCTGCTCCGAGAGCTGTAATGACATCACAGCCGAGCTGCTATACACTGTCAAGGCTGCGACAGCCAAACCTCCGCTACGTAATATTTTTGTGGTTAACAACACATAAAAAACTGACCTTGTGTCAGTTCTTGCTGGCCAAGCTGGAGAGCTTGCATCAAGCCTTCAAGTGTAACAGTAACAACAGAAAATCAACTCCCAGTAAGGTCTCAGGGGGGCACGCTCCTCGTGCGGAGAGGTTTGAATTTGCAGTGATGATGCTCTGTAGCCTGCTTGTTTCAGCAGGAAATCTTGGCGGTGGAGGAGGAGGGCATTTACACCACTTCCTGCTCTTCCGACTTGCAGATGATATACAATACCTCAGGCTTCTGTCAAATCATCTATTGCCAGGTCTCAGCAGCTTCCCACAACCAACGCAACTGCGGGCTCTAGCTCCATTTTGTTGATTGCAGAAAACGAGGTACCAGAGTCAAATAACAATGCAGATGCCAGCGTGAGTAACGGCGAGACACTGCGAGCTGGATCAGACCCGAGCTGTCCTACCTCAAGGTCAAGCAGCAAGTCAGTAGCGGAACTAGGATAAGAATCTAGATTTCACCAAGGAAAGCTCATGGTATCTCTCCTGTCTCAGGAGCCCAATCCTGCCAGGCGCTCAGCACTTCAGCGTCTCCTGGGCCCCTGGCAGGACTGAATTGCTAACGGCTGCACGCTTGTAGAGGCTGGAGTAACTCCAAGGGGCCCATGTGCACCACAACAGGAAATCTTTCTTGTGGACCATCCAGACAAGCACAAAATTTGTCAGGGAAGAAACAGTCACGGTCCGAGGTAAGCAAGCACAGGGATTTGGAAACCTGGACTGTGAAAGCTGCTGGAAAGCCACTCTTTCCGAGTGAAAGCTACACATGCCCCTGGGTCAGGCACGCTACTCTAAGGACTGTCCGGCGGTGTTGTAGCAGAGGTCAAACTGCATCACACGTTTCCTCCTGACTGTACGGTGCTGGGGAATACAGCCTGGGGAATGCAGCTCTGCCAGGCAACTGCACTTCCTCCGCTACCCTCTGGGAGGAAAATCCAACAGTAACCAAATTCTAGGCGATTCAGAAGGAAGGGCTGGGGGATGAGGAGCAGGCACTGCCCCTAAGCAGCCCCAGGCGGGTTCCTCCGGCAGTGGCATTGAAAGCAGAAGGGAAAAGGGATGTGCCATTGCTGGAGGCTTAGCTCACAAGTGTCCCTTTCATACCGGTGCATGACCCGAGACAGAGCCCACTTCAGAAGGGCATTCACTATCACTGCTTCATCCCTCCATAGGCAGGAAAACAGCCCGCACTTAACCTCTGCAGACCGAGCACTTTGCAGTCCTCATCCCAGCAGAGTCTGCTGGGAAGGAGAGCGGCAAGCAGCCCTGGGAAGCACCGGGAATGCAGGATCTGCTCACGTTCGCTCCCTCCCAGACAGGTGCACAGCGAGCTCCTGCCTCCGGGACCGGTAGCTGCAGAACTACCGCCTCAGCTCTGCAGGCTCCGCTGCTCAGCCCGGCGGGAGCAGATTCAGAGCACGCAGGACCACTTGGTGTCCTTCTCGGCTGGATGAGCAGAGGCAGAGCCCCGGTGCCAAGTTATCCCACCCTCAGGTGCAATCAGAGCTCGGGGGGGG
>VZTL01068012.1:5786-16834 GCA_013400535.1 Scopus umbretta | reverse complement strand
CCGAGGTCCGGCCGCGGGCAGCCCCCGGCGGCGGGGCGCGGCCGAGCGGAGCCGGGCCCGGCCCTTTCTTGCCGCCCTCGGCCCCGCTCCCGCTGCTGGCAAGACGCGCCGGGTCCCCGGGGCTTTCCGAGGCTCACTTCTCCGTCCCGGGGAGTCCCGCGATTCGGGGCTGCCGTGGGGTTACAAATTCCTGACCGTAATTATTCGTCCCCACACATCGAGATGGGGATCTTAACCGTCTGGAGGCTGGGCTAGGAACTTGAGGAATGCCTTGACTGAAGGCAAAAATCCAGCCGTTTTAGCTTCTTCCGATCAAGTGCAGAAATAGCAGGTTGGCGGGGGGAAGGGCAAGCAGAGCCAGGCTGATCCTCACGGTGCCAGCGCCTCTGCTTTCCGCTGCACCGACGGCCAGGGCTAGACGGAGCCCAGAGTCAGAGCAGAGAGGCTCCAGCACCGCAGGCCACGTTTTCTTGGTGCCAGAGCTCCAATACCAGATCAGACGCACCTCAGCCACGAGGAGAGCCAAGCTAGAAGTCCCTCTTTTCCCTACAAATTTGTTTTACAACAAAAAAAGGCAAAAAGAAACAACCCCCCCCAAAACCCCAACCCAGACAGAATATCCCTGGAACAGGAATGCGATCTTCCATCCAGCAGTAACAGGGCAGAAAGCAGAGACTCTCTCTCCCATCCACAGCTGTCAGAAACTCCATAAGGCGTATTACTTTTATCTGGAACAAATTTATCCCACACAGTGATGGGAAACCACACGCGCCCGTGCTCTCAACCGCTGGGTCCCCGCTTCTTAAGTTACGAAGAGATTTTTTTGCAGGAAAAGGGGAACGGTACCAAGTTCTTTCCATGTGCCCACATGAGCTACACCTACCTACAGTCACCAGGAAACAGCAGGTTTCCACATCTTAGCATCCTGCGTGGCTGGCACTAATTTAAGGTCAGGGCCAAGGGCTAAAATATCATCCCACACAGCCGAGCAAGGTCAAATAAAGGGAATGGTCTCCTTTGTCACCGGGTCTGATTGCTTGCAAAGAACAACAGGAGAACTCAGTCCTGCAAATGATGCATATATGGGGAACTAATGAAAGAGTTAAGACGATAACCTTATCCTGCAGTACTGCCCAGATACCCCATCCTGAACAAACATGAGAAAGGAAACCGTTATCTTCAAGGAGCGCTAAGGTAAAAAACTTCCCTCTGTTCACGGTTCTGAGCCCAGCTGATCACAATCCTAGCCAAAAGATATTTTTGAAAGAAATGTCCCTTCCAGTATTTTGAAGATTTTAGCTAAACTTTTAAAGCAAGTGCAAGAAGTAAACCCGGCACCTTTGGACCTGAAGAGCAGAACTTTTCTACCTCGGGATGCAGGTGGGAAAATGACAACAAAATAACAGGTCTTCAGGGGTCTCCAGTGCAACTGATGAACAAGAGGGCTTCTCTCCCTTTAATGAGCAAAGCTGTCATCATCAGTTAAACAGAGCAGACCTTCTTCAGGTTTAGAGGCGATTCCTTCAGCACAGCATCCGCTTCTTGCTTGTCTACAGCCTGTCTGGCCTGCTCTCCCAAAGCGTAAGAACAGGCTACCGAATCCAGCACTACCGAGAAGCACTAACCCACTTTACTCATACAACGCCACCGCTGCCAAAATATTCCAGGCACAAAACAGCTACTATAAAAACAATCTCTTTTTGATTAAAAAACTAAACCTCATCAAAACTTCAAAACAGATGGATAAGCAAAAATATGCTATGCCAACAGAAAGAAACAGCAATCATTTAAAGATGTCTGTAGGGAGGAGGGAGGCGAGTTTTTTAACGTAAAGAGAGAATAAATGAGCTGAATTTCAGGGGTAACAGGTTCCACACAGTTGGGGACTGCCATGTCAAAAGCTCTGTATCGCCTCTGATGCCAGATGCTAGAGGGAAAACACTAAGCGTGAGGTCTAACATAAACGCAATAAACAACAGGGAGAACCCCCAAAACCTTACCTTAACACCAAACTCCCACTGAACTGGAAAACTGCTGCAAAATTACAAGTTCATTTTTCCCCTCTAAGGAATGTTTTTCACTAGTGGTAACGATAGGGTTTTTTTCAGGGAAATATCTCTGCACATTGCACATATGAGCTAGTGCTGTGCTATAATTGTCACAGAAAGGAAATTAACAGTATTCTAATGAGGAGTTTTGTTACAGACAAATTACCATCTTCCAAGTCTGTGAGAGCCTCTTCATTTAGACTGTCATTTCTCCCCACTGCATACCCTGGTGACTCTACCTTGGAAAACAGTAATTGCTAGAGAAACTAGGGATCTGGGGGCCACCACAGAGCAGATGCAGACAGAACACAGAAGGGTGTCAGAAGATACCTAGACAGAAAGAACTTGGGATAATAAACCCTAATCCATTCTCACATTCAGTCATGTAAGCAACCTTTTATATTCCTAATACTGCAAACAAAATGTAGATATACGTCCTTCCTGCATTGGAAGTGGCTAAAAAGGTCAGCTCACGAATATGGAATAAAAAGCCCTCAAAGTAGGGACCAAGCCAATATCTGTTAGCTAAGCTTCCTGGAGCAAATCAAAACAGTTTGTTCATGGGTCCTTTTTCCACCCAAAGTAGCCCCAAAGGGCTGTTAGAAAACTGCCCAGCTCTCACAATTGGAACTAAACAGAGCAACCTACCCAGCTTGATTACTGCACTGGAGCTCAGCCAGCTGGCCAGCCCTGGAAGGCAACTTCTGAAGCAAAATGCAGTATTTTGGATGAGAAGCCAAAAACACTGCACCCAAACACAACCCTAGTAAGAAGTTAGATAGCACATACAAAGTTGGGACTGGATCAGACCAGTCAGATGAACCCTTCAGACTCACGAAAACGGAAAAAAAATCTGTAAGGACCATGGATGGTATGAGATTGGGGTTTCAACTATTTCCAAAAGGTAACAGTGGCAAAAGGCTCTTTTGGAATCAGTGATATTCCATGTGGCTGGGACAATACGAGTTCACCTTTTAGGATCAATATGAATTAGGCTATATGTGCTGCCCCTTGGTTTCTCCTGGATTCACGGCTATCTTCCCTCCTGAAGAGAAGGAACAGTGGGAAAAGATAAGGTCCAATCTCTTCTCTGATTTCTAACCTGTGTAGAAAGACTATCCTCCTGACCCTCCCTATTCCCCATGTTATACTTAGAACTTTGTAAAGTCCAGCACTGAAAAAGTAGACTCTAGTATTTTCCACCTGCTGCTCTCTTCTGCTCCAGTAGCTGTTATTGGTTGCAGCTGGTTCTAATTGCCTTTTTGGTTACAGCTGGGGAAATAATTAAATCCGCCACTAACCCTTTTTTGGGTGGTTGTCTTAAGAGGGAGCTCTCCCATCAGGTCAGCCCTATGGTATTTAAAATGTGTTTCTCCTCCTTTTTAACTGTCACCTGATGGGATCACAGCATACATTGGTAGGTTCATTCCAAATTAAGATAATTGTTTGAAATGGAGACCAATTAGTAACTCCAGGTTGATTTCCAGCATAAAATCAAGTCATGCTTACAATCAGTCATGAACTGACAAGCTTTCAGGCAGGAGGTCAAAGCTGAGGGGTGCAGGGTGTGTCTCCAAGGAAGATGAATCAAGATCTTTGTCCTCTCGGTGACTTTATACCACAGCCAGGCGATTCAGGCATCAGACCGAACAGGAAGAGGAGATGGGGCCTGGTTTTGGAAAATACAATGAAAGAAGTTGTTAGGAAACTGACAGGATCAGAGGAAAGAAAATAAATCACTCTTAAGAGAGTGCACAAGAGTAGAGTTGACCGGGCTACTGTTCCTTCTCCCCGCCAACCAGCACTCAACAGCTCAGTGTTTCGGACCTCCTTCTTTACGTGCTCCATGAGTAGAATACTTTCCTCTCACAGCGACTATAATCCTCACGGGATCCAGGCCTCGGCCAGCAGCATGGTAGCTCTTCCCTAGGTGCCTCAGCCAGGCGCCTTTACCCCGAGAACCCCAGCCGCCCGCCCGAACGGAGCCGCCGCAGTTGGACACCAGGACTCGTGTTCTCTTCCCAGCTTTCAGCCTAGGCAAACTCCTCTCTCCACAACAACGCAGGCCGGGTTTTACGAGGCCGCAGGAGGCCTCGCCGTGAGGCAGGGCAGAGCCTCGCCTCGCCTCGCCGGTTCCCTCCTCAGCGCCTGGACACGCGTCTTCCTCAGGGGCGGTGGGGCCGCGGCCGCCTGGGACGGCCCGGGGAGCCCACCGCGGCCTCCTCCGAGGGCCGGCTGCGCTGACGGAGCATTTCGACTCGGCAAAGCACGGTGCCCACCGGCCGCCCCCCCCTCCCGGGTCCCCGGTACCGGGCGGAGCCGCTGCCCCGTCAGCCCGGCGGGGCCCGGCACGGCGCCTCGCCTCAGGCTCGCTGGGAATCCAGCGCGTTTGGGGAACGCGACAACATTCACCAAACCACGAACGCGTTTGCCTGAAGCGGCAGCAATCTCGCAACCCCAACGGCAGCCCTTTACAGAAACCCAACAATTCCAGTAGCTGGGCCCAAAAAGCGCTCGACACGTTGGCTGACGCGCGAAAGGTCTCGCCCGGCACACCGGAGCCGGCGTTTACGTGGAGCCGCGCCACGGCGGCAGTGCTGGGCCCGTGGCCCGTCCCACGCGTGAGGCCGACCGCTCCAGCTAGGTCGGTAGCGTCCACACCGGTCTCCCCCACGGAAAAATGCAGCAAGAGGCTCGATACAGACATGTTCGGAAACCGCGTGGTAAAACACAAGCCACTCATTGGAACGGCAGTTACAGGTGCTCTAGGGCTTGGCAGAGGTGATGAGCTGTGTCGTTAATGCAATACTTAAGAGATTTCTGTGAGAGGGTACTTAGGGAAGGTGAGTGGGAATCCTATCCCTAAATCTGGAGCGTGGTATCAGGTATTTCATGGTGTTTTGGAGCCAACAGCCACTGACTGGTTTAAAATAGCAGACCCTCCCCAGAACTCTGACCTCGGAGACACACCAGGCAGTGCTGCAGGGTCACCAGTCTCTCAAAATTCACTTTAGCATCAGTACATCGGCAGTCTGAGAGAAATTTGTGAGAAATGAACTCCTGATGTATCCTTTCAGAAGTGCATCAAGGGTGGTGGGCAGCATTAAGATCTACTAAGTTAGAATTTCCCATTAGGAAAACAAACAAACAAGTCTCAAGGCATGTAAATATCTAGTCTTCCCTGCTTGCTTTGATGTGAAAAGATCAACAGGCCCAGGTGAGCAGTCAAAGATCCCTGCAGATTAAAGTTACGCTATCACAGTGGTCTTCCTCATTTTCTATCACAATCTGGTCTCCCTTACCCAAGGCTGGTATGTTGTACCTAAATGAAAGAAAAAAAAAAACAACCACAAAACAAGTGATCTGTCAGCTCTTGAGAACACCGCACACTTTTCAGCTTTCATGTGCCATTGCTGCACAGCATTGCAAGCTCATGAGAAGTACTGCAAAAATTCAGGGACAGGGAAACATTTGCTTGCTCAGGTCATCGGTTCAAAAGCTCTGCATAACACTAACGCATTTATTTTCTGCATTGTGGCTGTCAGATGACTTCTTAGAGAGTAGGAAATACTGTTCAACGACCTGACAAACCTTCCACAAGCACTATCCACAGTCACACTCAGTAGCTGGCACTTGTGAGACCGCACTGTATTGTATGTCCAGTTTCAGGCTTCCCAGTACAGGACAGACACTGACATACTGGAGTGAGTCCACTAGCCGAAGGCCACCGAGATGGGTAGGGGTTGGAACAGGAAATAAAGAGAAAGGCTGAGAGAACAGGTACCTTGTTCACTCTTAGGAGGTTAATGTGGGGGAAATCTAGTGTCTGTGGTCTCCAGTTACCTAGTGGGAGGAGGATACAGAGGTCTCCAATGATCACTTTCCCAGGAAAAATGGCAAGATTGCCCATAACAGCAAGCACACCTCCCCAGAAAAGTATTAACCCTCATTTCTTCAAAAACTTTTCTAAAAATAATGATTTTCTAGATAGAGTGTAATGGTTTACAGATTGGTTTACAGCTTTCTAATCTTCTGTTGATAGAACTTTCTCATTCACCTCCTCTCGCCTCACCTGTCTGGAAGGTCAGCGTAATAGGCATTAGTTTTCCCAAACAACCCACTGAACTATTTACTTTCTTCTCACACTCTATTTTGTCCTTGACAGTAAACACAAAGTTCATGGTTGACTATGCATTTTATGTTTCTGCTTTAAAATATCATAGAAGTCACTTTTGTCTTCTGATAAAAATTGGAAACAAACCTCTAATGGAGGCAGCAGAGTCATAAGACAAATCCAAGAAACTACATAGCCAAGACATTTAAGCTCCAACAACTGAAGGCACCGACAGTATTCTCTCAGATAAAGGACAAGGTTTTATAAGCACCACCTTTCAGGGCAGGGGGAGGAGAAAGAAAAGGAGAAAAAAAAGAAAAATGACAAACACAAACACAGTACACAGTTATTTTATTGAAATACTTGAAAAGGCCAGCAATGGAAAAATAGGTTTGTCATGAGGAATTAATGTTCGATTTACTTGATCATTAAAAAAGCTGTGTCTATAGGTAATTCTAGCCAGATAGAGAATGCATTGTGATCCATGCAACTAATATACTACAGCAGAATAGGCACTGTGTACTATTTTAGTTTTATCTTCTACACAGCTTTCAACAGGTATGGCTGACAGATGTGAGAAATTAAACAGCAACACTTTTTGAATTATAAACATTTCTGATATACAAATTTGCTCATCTGATTCATAAGGGTTATAAAACATAGTGGAAAATGAGAAACAGGAATTACACACAGCATATGAAGTTGATCTGGCAGTTTTTGAAGTTTACTTTTTCCCTTTTAAAAGAAATATCAGACTGCTAAGTATGCCACTGGTCATGTAACATACAAAATCATAGGCCAGGACAGCAATGGTGACTTTTTCTTGAAACACATAGTTAGTGGGGAAATTCATTCATCAGTTAAAAAGAATAGATAAGAATGAAAATCACAAATTCTGCCTGATATAGCTTATAGTCCAAAAAGATTAAGTCACTTCAGATGAATGTGAAATAAATAAGCAATCCTTGAGGAAGTATAATCCTCGAGTTGAACCTACTCAACCAAAAATGAATTTCAACTATACACTAGTATGCCACCATGGTGAAACACCTAAGAACAGTATTTTGAATAGCTTTTTGGGAAGCAATGTCTTACCGCTTTAATATGTACAGGTTATTTACAACAAATTCCCTTTTGGCCTCACAAGTTCAGCCATTTCAGCTGGCTGTTAAGATGCAATTCTTTTTTCCACACATTATGCAATACTGTAGTTAGAGCTATAATTTAAAATAATCTTATGCATGAATTACAAATATTAATAAAGTAACTCTGCATATATAAATATTTCTAGCAGAATTTAAAGCATTCAGAATGTACATAAAAGTTTGTTTGTTTTTTTATTTGGTAGGGCCAGATGTGCTTCTTCTCAGATCATCGTTGCTTTAGTAATGCTTTGTACATAGCAAAACCCAAAACTGCAAAGACAGTAGCACCAAAACTTGCTCGGAGCCAAAACGTAGAGCTCTTGAGGTCCGCTTGTGTCACATGCCTGAAATTTAACACACATACAAAACCAGGTTAATTCCATGACAGGAATATCAGACAACTTGTGCTAAACTACTCTGCTTTTGGAAATTCATCACTACACTTGTCACAGGCAAGCAGCTTACAATTCAGCCTTATGAGTACTTATATAGTCATTTTACTTTTCTTAAAAGCTTAGGATTTGATCTGCAGCCCTGATCACATTAGCAGATCTCACTAAAGTCAGAGAGCTCACACAGCTGAAGAGAAATGCAGGAGCAGATCATTAGTCATGAATGTGGGGTGGGCAGCGTGTCTTCTTTGAGAATACCAGCAAGCATTCAGAAAAGGAAAACAAAAGTAGCTAGCAAATAATTAATAACCCACAGTGAGAACAACTCTGTCCAGCAAAATCCCTTTTTTTTCCAATGTTGAATTTGCATATTTCTGCTTTTCCATGAAACACTTTCCAGTCCTGTTGAGTATCTACTTGTACTTCTTCCCCCAAAAAAGTTTACTGACAAGTAGCAAGTAATATTTTTCCAAAAGCTAGAATCAAAAGGACCATTTGTAAATCCCTTTCTTCCCAGTACGCTCACAAGAACAGCAATAGAAACAGTTATCCAATACCAAGCTGAAAGCTAAGAGAAAGTGCTAGTGAAACAAGCAGTGACAATGGCACCAACAGAAAAAGACAAGATGCAACAACAGTATGAAGTGACTGTATGACATAAAAAGCCACATCTTGCATGACAGTAGAGACAGCCAATGACCCAACTCTCCCAAATACTGCAAGAAGTCTGTGAGCATGCTCAGTTAAACACGGCTAGCCATCCTCAAAAGTAGTCTCAAGTATGACAGCTTACCATAAAGCAGGAGCTACTGTTTAAAACGAGTTATCATAAATGCCATAACTCAAAGCACAAGAAGTTCCTAAACAATAGTAAAGTGTTTTTTTGTTTGCTTGCTTTTGTTTAAGATAGAACTTACAACAGAACTCACTAGCCTACGTATTTTAGCCTGTATAAATCGCTATGGGTCACTCGGTGAAAGCTGCAGGAGTATTAAGTACAAGGAGCGTCCAGAGATCCTAAGCATACACGGTGCACAGGAGAGTTCATATAGTGTGAACTGCAGAGCTACAGCATACAAGCTGTTTAATAAAGCAGGAATTGTTACTTGCTATCAAAATACACAAAACCGGTTTAGGATACTCTTTAGTAGACATTTGCAGGAGCAATATAAGCCATATAGATCATCAGTGTACTGCCATACCACATGCTGAAGAACAGGCGCTTTAGTGCACAGACAGCAAAATACAGCTGGTCTCTAAGAAATCCTCATCTTATTTAAGAATATCTTGCTGGGTTATGGAACAGATTAAATTCATGAATTCCTGCAAGCATTAGTTCTTCTACAGCTAGTTTTGACAAACTCTCTGCAAACTAGATGTCAAGTGGTTTGCTGAGGGGAAGAAAGGGAAAAGGCAATGGCAAGGTCACCTTAGTTTGGCTGCTGTTACCTGTCTTCAAGTAAACGTGGACCAAGAGATGACTCCATGAAGATGGAATCTTCTACAAAGTTGACGGCGTGCACCTGCTGCATAATACTGCTCTCCTCGTCTGCTAACAGCATGGCCCCCAACTCATCTATGTAGGGTCTTAACCTTTTTACACACATGCACAGTTTGCAGTTCATAGCATGGCTCAACAACAGCAACTGTCTCAAATATGATCAAATGACAAAGCCCAGAGAATTTATAATTTTTAGCCCCTGATTCTTGTGCAGTTGTTAAAAACTTAGTGCTTGGGGAAAACCAGAAATAAATGGAGTTTGTACTTTTGACAAGCTGAGTAAAAAAATACAATTTTATGTAGCTAAATGCCGTTGCTTTAAGCACAAAAAAAAGGCTTAAGAAACTGAATCTCTTCCTCCTCCATCCCCAAAGCCTCAAGTTTCATGTGTCAGGATACTGCAATACTCCTGCACCATACACACGAGCTAGAGTGCCTGTGCTAAACGCACTTGAATGACTCCAACACACCAGCCCTAAAACTGACAAGATCTCATTACTGTTGCTAATTCAATTCAAGACTGTATTTTATCACTACTAAGAGCTTTAGCATTTGTCGGTTTTTTTCTTTAGTAAAAGACTATAAACCACGTGTCTTCAGATCTGTAAATGATAAAACTTACCAGTGTATGTAAAATAAATCACTTGTATGTAGCATGATTTTAATAGATCTTGTGACAAGCTCTGTTGGGTGAGTATTTGTATAACTAGCAACTCTCAAGTTTAATTTGGTTAATTCAAATGTCCAACTATTCGTATAATTTAAAAAGCATTCCTTTAAAAGTGCAAATCACTTTAAATTGCAAATGAATACTTTTGCATTGCCTCCTAAAGCACTATCTCTCACATTTAGATTTTCTGATTCCTATCTGTAATTTGCCTTGTTTTGACTTTTGCACATGTCCATATTTAATGGTATGCAAGAAACTTGCTGAGCATGCTTCATCCTTTTAAAAACAATTAATATATTCTCAGTCATGATAAAATCCTCTTTTCATGTCTAAAAGGAAAGTAAATTGAGTGTGATCCCTTTTCCAAGCCTAACAGTAACTGACTCTTTCATTTAAATGAAGGAACTAAATCAAGGCAGGGATTTATTTTATAACCTCAAGGAAATCTACTGAGTTCAATAAGAAATGATTAGGTCCCTCTGAACATCTCAGCCCGAAAATCCAAAGTCCAAAAATACCCACTGAAATTCAGAACACTATGGTCATCTAGTTGCTTTAGACCTTTAAAAAAATCACCAAGTCTTCTTCCTTAAATGTTCCTTATGCTGTTATAAATTCCATTTTTGCAACTTTGATCCCCAATATTGTTCAGCTGCCATTAAAGGAATAAATAAAAAAAAAAGTCTGAAATAATAAAAAGGGATCAATGTTTGTTTCCAGCACAGGTTCTTTGACAGGAAAGTGGCTATAATGCAGAAAAACTTATCTCAATACATACTAAAACACTCTACCTCTTCAACAAATAATGCTCAAATTTTATTTCAGTGTGGTTGTGTTTATGAAGCTGATTTTCACCAGTGGTAGAAATTGCTGCCTTGTAGTAAAAGAGTAACTCTGAATTAGAAAAATTATTCTCTCCAAGTGTTAAACTTACATATGAATGTGCACATACACATACACACAAAGCAGTAATTCACACTCCATAAATGAAGCTGTATTTTAAACTCTTGCTTATTAGTAATAATAACTAGCTTTCAAACTTCCCAAATAGATTGGGGTGTGTGTATTTAATCATAGAATTAGTTCCACTTATGTAAGAAAGTTTACAACTTTTGCCTTTGGCATAAAATTTAGGTTTTAAGGCACGTTGTTTGGGGGGGGGGGGGGGGAGGGGTGTT
>VZTL01068010.1:3529-15942 GCA_013400535.1 Scopus umbretta | reverse complement strand
CGGGGCGGCCATGTCGCCTCAGCAATGTGCAGCCCGAACGGGTGAGGTGCGGGCGGGAGGGGCTAGGGCTCCTTACTGCCGTGGGGAATGGCACTGCGGGGGGCTTTTTTTTTTTTCCCTCCCCTCCACCCCCTTCGGTTTAGGCGGAGCCGTCTTCTGGGTGCTCCATTCCCGGCCTGGAATGTGTCTTGTAGGTCGGGAATAGCACTTGCAAGATGAGGGCAGCGCTGGTGGGTCACAAGGCATTGCTTCACCACTGCTTAGCCCACAAAGGGGTTACTTCCCCGCTATCGCATGCGACTTTCTTATTCTGCAGAAAGTTTTTCAGTTTAAAACAAAAAAATTCAGTTAGAAAAAAGTTTTCATAGCAGCAACTAGCATAGCTGTTTTATTGCAATGCATATTGAGGAGAAAAGAAATCACGCTGCCTTATGTCTTGATGGATTTTATAGCTACGCAAACCTGGAAAGCTGAGTTAAGTTGAACCAGTGGTAGCGCTGTGTGGTTGGAAATATGTAACAAATTGCTGGGTCGGGAGATTTTTATCACAGCGTCTTTGATGTATTGTTGTTGGTGTATTGTTTGAGACACTTCTATATTGGTGGATGTCAAGCATTTTAGAAAAAAACCCTTGTAAGTACTAAAAATGGCCAAAGGTGTTTGTTCATTCATCAACTACATACCCTTCTGACTATATTTAACAGTCTATGTTACTTGTAATTTAAATATAAGTAAGCTTGAAACTCTTCCTGATTCTTTCATACTTGGATTCTACTCCTAAAGGAATAAACTGATGAATGTAAAATGTCGCGCAGTACGGTGGAGGCTTACGTTGTGTGTAGGTCTATTTTTCAGCTCAGTAAGACTCAGTTTCTAACATACAGCTTTATGTCGCATATCTGTTATGAAACAATAAAACTTTTAACATTTAATAATTCGGGTAGTATAGATTCCTGCTGGAATTATTGTGTAACACTTAATTGTAACAAACTTAAGTTTCTCATGCGTTATATTTGATTGCATTTCATAAATGGGCTGTAACAACTCTTTTTTTGGACCAAATTGTACATGCAATTTGGATTTTATCTTTTGGACAAAACTACTGTTTTTTCTTTTCCTAAGGTTATTCCAAATTTGATTTTGATAAGTGCCATGACTTGCTTTTTTTAAATACCTTTTCAAAGATGTATTATTATGCTTGTTTTCCTCTTCTTTCATTCCTACATTAATAATAACTGTTTTATAGCTGGACTTAATAAATCAGAGAGAAGCCATGTCAGGAACTTTTTATGAAAATGTTTGGATTCATATGTCATTGTTACGGTTACAACGAATCAAAGTTGCTTTATTGTGAAACTATGAGCTAACATAAATACAGAAAATGAAGCTAGGGTCTTGATTAAGCATAAGTTGATTTAACTATTTCAGTTCTGCCATATGAAAACCTTCAGTTTTCCTGAAGGGTGAGTTTACTTTTCGATGATGTCACTGGGTATGTCGTTCTGTTATCCCACTAAAATTTATTTGATTATCTCATTCTTTCTTCCCAGAAATATAATTTTTTCAGTCCTGCAGTAAATGGTCAAAACTGTTGGTCTGATAAATACATCTTTGTCGAAATGGTCCTTGCTTATAATATGTTAGTGGCAAGATTACATCATTTGGTGGAAAAACTTCAGGTGAGAATTTAAGGCAGTTGCAGAAGGATACACCATCCTGTGAGTAATGAAAAGTCAGCAATAAATCCTCTTTTTGGGATGATGTGTTATCCTGAGTTATGCAATCAATATAAAAGTCTTTCCATGAGCTGGTTTTCATGGATATAAAAATATTTCACCACACACATCTAAATGCAGACTGTTAAGGTTTGGTTTTTTCTTTTTTTTCTTTTTTTTTTTTTTTTTTTTACTAGAGTGTAGCAGATCTTTTAAACCTTTAGAACTGAGAACTGGGTGGTAACAATAGTAAACTAACAGTGATAAATCTTGACATTTGTAATGCATCCTCTCTTAGATATCTATCTATATATTTTTTTAAAATGTATAAGCCACTTCTCTCATTTTTGGTGGTAAACAACCTGGATGGAGATGTTGGAATTTATTGTGGGGATTAAAGGACATACAGCAGTTCGTAGGAAGAATATAAGGATTTAAACTGAGAATCATGGAGTGCTGCGATCACTCCATTTGCATCAGGAGAATTCCACCTTAAGTTGTCTTGATTCTCCCCCCACCTCCTCCTTTTACTTGTCTTCTTCCTTATTCTCTCAGTTCCTACTCTGAAACTGGTTAGAAACTTCCTCTGTCAATAAAGGGAGCTCACAAAAGGGTGCAGAGAGAGATGCCTATGTTGGTTAGGCATCAAAGTAGGAGAAGATTAGCATCTGAGTTCAGCCGCTGGGAAGTTTAACATGAGGCCAGAACAAGTAAGCTTCGCAAGTCTTCTCTAAAATCGGTTCTGCAATTCTTGCTTGAGTATTTCGAAGCAATTGAGCAAAATCTCGCTGAAGCTGTTGATGATGTTTATACAAATAGCACAGCGGGGTGAGCCTTTCAAGTATTGATCTGCTATTATATACCGTGTGCCAGGGTACCAGAAGGACCCATACACACTGCAACTATGCTTGCTGAAAGAGAGCAGAGGTACGAAGCTACATCACTAAAATTATCTCCGTCGAAGGAATGTGACTTCTACTGAATTCTACTGTAACGTTAAGATTATTTTGTTCATGCGGTGAAAAAGAAATCAACACAATCTTTAGCTATGTACTTTGAATGCATGTGCCATAGGAAACAGAATGAGCCAAGGAGAAGGGCAATTACAGAGAAAAATTCCCCTCTTTTAGTATAGGCTTCTGTGATCTCCATGTGTGTTAGCAACACGAGGTTGGGAGATAAAAGAATTGCTGTCAATTATAGATGGTTATGCACTATTAGGTTTGAGGAAGAAGCCAAAGCACACATGTTCGTACAGTAAACTTTGAACCTTACTCATCCTGCATTGCCGTATAAGAATCGGAGGCAGACTGCAGAAGGAGAAAAGCGGTTAGTCTCCATGCCTACTCCCTGGCACGTCACAAGCACCGTCTCACGGGCAACCAGCGGCTGTAAAGCCACTGGCTCGATTGTAGCGTAGAGTCGGTGGGAAGGAGGAGCTGGGAGTACAGTCTACTTTTGCAATGGCTGCTTGGCATATTTGACTCTTTCTGGTGACACTTTCTGCCTGTACCTTTACTGCCCTTGTGTTTTCCTGGGAAGAATGTGTTGCTTGAGGATTTTGTAGACATAGGATCTTTCCTTCTGGTTTCTGTGCGTAGGGAGGGGACACAGGGAAAGGATGAACTACTTTTTTTTTTTTTTTGCTTGATAATCATTCAAGAGTTGACAGTCAAAACCTTCATATTACGTTTCCACAGTAATTTTCTTTGTTCTAATGAAGGTTGCAAATCAGTGAAGTGCCAGTGTGAGTAAAATTGTTACTCTCCTCCTGTAGCTGTTGTCAGTCAAACTCATCTAGTTCTTTAATAGTGTGGTCTTTCCTGGGCTGGTTTTTGTGTGGGAACGGGTATTCCAGTTAGTTCCTTAAATGAATTTTTTCCTCTTGTTGACCTCTACAGATGTGCTTTTGTCTACTGAAAAACTTCAGTAAGCAGAACTTTGTTAATAAAGTGCATAGCTCATAAATCTGTTTAAATGAGATGTGCTGCATAAAACGTCTCACTTAGTCTGTCCTGTGTAGTACCTTATGGAATATTGAGATTATTGAATTTTTGCTCACACATTTGCACACTATTGCTTATTGAAATTGTTATGTGCTTATTTCACCATCACTCTTCAATATGTGGTTACCTGCCTGCTTTTAATATGCTGTTTGGTGGAATGTTTGAGTGTGTTTATAATAAATTAATTGTTTCATAATGTTTTGTTAACAGGCAGAAGCTGATATACATGTTGGAAAATTGGAAGCCGTTGAGCACTTCAAGGAAGTAAATCTGAATGAATCGAAACTGAATCACGGGCAGAAGAAAGTAAATAGCAAGCATCAGGTCGCATCAGACACGCTTTCATCTCTCCTAGCATCTGTAGGCAGTGCTGAGGTAGCGTACAGTTCGGGGCAAAAAAAATTCTTTTTGTTTAGGACATCTTAGGTAGAGCGGCCTTAGGTTTTTCCTCAGTGTGCCAAGTGAGGGATCAGGCTATCGGACTTGCACGGCCCACTGACCCCTGTTCGTGTCTGTCAACATAGTGTCCATGCTATACATAGGATGTGGGCTATCCATGGCTACTGCTTTCTACCTACTAAAAGCATTTAAGTGTGGGGTTTTTTGTGTNCGGCTGTGTGGTGTTTAGCTGCCTGCCGGGTTAAACCACAAGCTGATAGTAAAAATATTGTTGCCGTTGTATGTAACTGGGGAAAGGATTATTATCAGAAAAGCTGTATTAATTATGTTGCGACACTGATTTAGGAACTGGCCTCAGAATCAACCTGTACAGTCCTTGGAAATCAGGACAAAGGATTATTACTAAATGGTGTATTTAATGAGGAGGAATCTGCAAAGTCTTTTCAGGAAGCTTTGCTTCAATGGAGAAAAAGTAATTGTGATCACAGAGAACAACTGCATGCCAGTGAGGTCCTATCAGGTATGGTTTTTTCCTGGTGTAATGGCATTTTAAAAACATTAGGAGCCATTTTGATGAGTTAGCAGATTTTTGATTAGTAAAGGTAGATGTTCTGTTTGAATAACAGTGAATGTATCTTATTAAGTTTTCTCTCTGTGTTCCTTTATAAAGTAACAACAACCTCTGAAGTTTGTTTTAATAATATGCAGATTAGCGTTTACCCCAATTCTGGTGGTGAGCTGTGGCGTTGGCCAGATTGTTCCGCTTGTGTCCCTGTACTTTTCTATGACATTGTTTCTCACATGAGACTTCAATATGAACTGTAATGCTCAAGCATAAAGTCACAGCTTTTCACTGAGACGAGGAATGTGCATGGCTCAGGATTTCCTATGTTGTATCAAAGTACATTTTCTGCTTGCCTTCCACAGGCTCTTAATGTTTCTTTGTCCTGGTGAAAAGATGCAATCAGTTGAAGTATGCATAGAAAAATAAGGAAAAAACCCTCTTGTCTGATTAGATTTGTGCAAGCTAGTCTCTTTCCTCTAGTCCATGGATGGTGTTCATTCTTTGTGTATTTTTGTACAAAAAATATTCTACTGATTTCTTTCTTTTTTTTTTCTTTTTTTTTTTTCCTTTCCTGTGATATGGTGGGATTTTTACCTGTGGAGTCATGGATTTTCCCACCTCCCCCAATGTGGTAATCTTCCTTTATGTGATCAGCTGTAATAAATTGAGTTTTTACTGGCTATCCTCGCTACTGACTGTGGTGTTTGTGTAAATATAATACTGCTGGCCATTTAAATTTTGGAAATATGCAAAGACTTAGCTAGGCATAGACTACTAATGTGACATTCATTCAAAAATAATGTTAGTTAAGTAGCAAGTTTATAAATCTGAATAGCCGTGTAAATTTTTTTTTTAAATAATTCTAATAGAAGCTGTGGGAATTTGTGAGGTACAGACCAATCTTACTGTTACGAAGGAACCTATCCAAATAGAATTCAAGAAGGATGGCCTGAGCTACATGGAGAAACTCTTGCTTAAGAAGTACAGAAGGTATTGTTGAAGTTGCTGGTACTAATGAAGAAGTTAGAAATACTTCATAGGGTTAACAAAAATTCCATTGAAACTTGAAAAATATTAGATACATTATGAAGAGTTAAGGTGACTTTGTACAGGGTGCTTTATTTTAATAAAATAACCATTATAACCAGACCTGATGACTTAACATTTCAGAATTACTGCAGAGGTGGTATTTGGAGGGCTTCTCTTTGCTGTCAGTTTATTGTAGAATTTGAAAACTGGTAATGATACTTGGTTCCTTGATTTTGGAGCATTTGCTACAGGAGTTTTACAGAGAAAAGGAAGTACGCTCTTCAGGACACTTTTAGAAATACTACAAAGTTGCTGAGGTGTGAGATCATCTCAGTGAAGTTAGGAAGAGTTGCTGCTTTTCAGTAGCAGTTAATACTGCTACAGTGAGCAGTGTGGTGTTTTGTTTTTTTTTTTTTTAACGACTGTGATAGTATATATTTAAAAAATGATGACATGTGAAGATTGATTTCTTTTCCTTTTTTTTAGAACTCCTGTTGATCAAATTTCTAGTCATTGCATTAAAGATTTAAGGCCTGCACAAACACTGAGCATACACCAGGCTGTGATTGCAGGAGGGGGAGAAGGAGATGATGATGACGATGATGTCGATGACTTAACAGGTGTAATAGATTTCTGTTTATTGAACCTAACTATTAAATACTTTTTCTTGTGATTTTTTTTTTTTGCTA
The DNA here is from genome assembly GCA_013400535.1 of Scopus umbretta. Lineage (NCBI taxonomy): Eukaryota > Metazoa > Chordata > Aves > Pelecaniformes > Scopidae > Scopus > Scopus umbretta. The sequence continues at coordinate 9,539 of VZTL01068010.1, read as the reverse complement.
TGATTGCTGAACACAAGTTATACAGTTAAGCAGTTTCTGCTTAAAGAAAGTAACAATACTGAAAGGAGAAATTTATAGTACTTCATAATGAAATGTTTGCATTTTTATAAGTGTGTCTTGAACAGGAAAAAATGAAATGCATCAAACTTATTATATTTCATAGTTGAAGAGGTGAAGAGATACTGGACATCTGTTTTTAGAGAGGAAGTACCCAGCACTATTTCTGAAAGTGCAGAGTCCTCTTTGAAAATTGAGTTCCCTGATGATGTAAGTATGTAATAAAGGACTTCATGAATCTTCACAGTGATCTGAAGTGATTTGTTTAAATGTTGATCTGCTAAATATTTAAAGCAGCAACAGTTAAATTATTTCTAATTTAAAAAAATATTGCTGCATTGTTTATCTTTTCCATACAAATGTGGAAAATTTATCTTTCCAAAGGTTCCCTGTAGTTTTTTCCTGTTGTGTCCAGGGACCCTTACAATATAGAAATTATAGAAAAATGAAATCTGCAGGCTTTTAATCACTTGAGTTAATGTTTTTCGGAATTCTAATCTATTGCTGAATATGTATTTTTTTTGTTTTGTTTTTTAATTAGTCTTATGGCAAGGACCAGGAAGAATCGTCTAACTTTGTGGTGATGGAAGCTGGGGCTATGGGAGTGAATAAGCAAGGAAAAACTGAACCACTGAAGCAGTGTGGAAGGTATCAGAAATGCAGAGTTTATTTGGAAGAGAAAAGGGAATAATCCTATCTTCTGATTTAGTTGCATTCCTAAGAAATAGGGGCTTTTATTTGCAGACAGTCATACTTCATATGAAAGGGGAGAATCCTTGATTGTAAATTATTTTAAGGCATAGTTAAGATATACATCTTCTCATCCTTGGCACAAGACATAGACTGTGCCAGTATCACGACACCTAGTGACTGCTTTTACTTCCTTTAGAGTTTTCCCAAGATCCTGTTCGTGATTGCTGGTTTTTGTCCTTGACAGTTTTCATTTGAATGACCTAATGATTTGATGACTAGTTTGTAAGACAGTCTAAGAACAGTTTGGCAGTTAACAGGCATACAGCATGTTTACCATTGAAGTTAGTGAATAGTAAGTTTGCATCTTCAGCTTTGTCAGTGAGCCACCAAGGTATATTAATTGTCTGTAACTAGAGAGGCATCACTCAGAAATGTCTTTATTTTGTTTGTTTGATGGCTCCAATGTTAAACCACGTAAGATACATTTCTTTATACGTGTATGTCCTGAATTACAGGTAGAATTTCTCTTTTGTATGCTCTTATCTCAGTAGGAGCAGGGACTAGCATACAGACGAGTCTGTAATTGGTCAGCGTTTTGTCCTTTTAAGATTAAGATGATTAATCTTGTAATTCCAGGAAAAAGTAAGAGTCCTCATAATTAATGATAGATGTGCAATTTTTCTGATCTCCCAAAACTTATTTATGATGAGATCTGTTTTTGTTATATTGTATTCTTCTGGTCCTTCCACCATCTTTTGTTTCAAAGTGGTTCAGCAGCTGCAGATCAGAACAACACAGTACCAGACCGTTTGCCAACAGAAACTGTAGGCATAACGAGAAAATCATCTTGTCATTTAACTTCCACAGCTGACACTCAATATTTTTTACCTTTTCCTCTTGACAGAAATCCTGTTTCTTCTAAAGCAATTTCTCAAGGTAAATTTTGAAAGTTATTTGTGTAATATACATAAGTGCATACAGTTTTATTGTTCTCATGTAGGATGAGGTAGTCAACTACGATGGTTGCCCAAAACAAAAAAAATTGAAGATTGTTAAATTATGTGCCATTTCCTGAGCTATGCAGGTCCCTCGACCACAATTTGATGGACTGTGCAAGCTATTTTGAAATGATAGGCATCCGCTGCGACAGTAATCTCACAGCTGTGAGCTCACATTCGAGGGAGAGACTGCCCCAGTATGAGTTGTATACTGAAAACAAACCCATTATAGAGCAGATGAAGTGATCTTACAGATCTCTCAGTTTATCTGTACTGTAGTAGATTTAATGTATGGCACATGTCCTTTTTACGTAGAAAAATGCTCTTATATAGATAGGTTGAGAAATTGTATCAATTATTACCTGTTCTGCATGAAAGATGATAATTTGTATATAGGTATTCCAGTGCCTGCTGCATGTCACTGAAATCACTTTGAAAGTTTGTCGGCTTTGTTTTGTGGCACTCTTAGGGAGTCCCAAAGATCTTACTCTGTGTCCTAAAACTCTGTGAAATACATTGTCGCTTTTTTAATATTAAGAAATAAGTTGGAATGTAAGGGTACTTAATTTCTTATTCTTGCAAGTACCAAATAATTGCTTCAGCACTTCAGAACCTAGCACTTATTCCTTTTGTGCTTAGTTCAAGAAACTGCTTGTTTAAGTCTTCAAATGTGAAAAAGCAAACAAGAGCTGACTAATGAGATGTGATTTATGTGCTGCTTTGAGCACAGGATAAAAAATAAAATGGCTGTGTCTTGTATAAACAAAGAAAAACAGCTTGCAGAATCATACACAGCCTGACTATGTATTTCAAACCATTGTACTACTTTTAAGGAAATTTTATGAAATTGCCACTATTGCAGTTCTTACCTGGCACTAGTTAGATTATAGCATTCTAAATGTAAGAAATTACATTAGCATGAAGAAGTAGTTGGAAAAGTGTTAAGGTCGTTATCAAGATTCAAGATCTAATGTTTTCATAGACAATGATGTACAGGAACATATGCATTAGATATGGAACTGGTGCTACTACCTGGTAAGTCTAGTCCGTGTATATTGGCATCTCTGGATATCGGGCAGGAAGCTGATGAGCAGTTAACTTTCTATTTGTAATTTTACAGCTTGGGGATAACTTCAATGGAGGTTTCATGTTTTAAGTTCATGAAGAAAATACAGTAGCCTTGCAGGCTANAATCAGGGTCAAACCACAACAAGTTCATATTTATTTCCATTAAAAAAATAATTCCTATTTTCGTGATTTTTTGTACTCTTGTAGAAAAAATGGTTGTCTGCAGTCTTGAAAGAAACGCAGTGCAAAAGGAGAGTATTAAACTAAAGACTATGAGAAGATCACTTAGCTCCTGTAAACTACCTGAGAAGATTTCTAACCCTACTGAACTAATGAGTGACAAATATCTCCTTGAGACACAACTGCAGAAAACCAATGAAGATTCACAAGAACTGGACAGTGTCTGCAACAGCCAGAGTTTGGCTTGGCCTGTAATTACAAAGCCTTCAGTGGTAAAATATTGTATCTTTGATTGCTAATAGATAAACTATGTTGCTTAATCTGCTTTCCCAGTTTAGCATGAGGCAAGGTACCATGTTGCTGAATCAGTTGAGAGATAGTGAGGGTTGTATGGTTACCATGAAATATTCCACCACTTTTCCCCATTCTCCTCCAGATCCCCTCCCCTCACCGCCCCCAATCCCCCAAAGCAATCAAGAGTGTAGTTTTAATCAGAAGATTGTGACTGCCTACCCTGTTTCATCTGTAGGGGATGAAGGCCTCTGTACTTTCCAATTTCTATTGTTGGTCTTCTCTTGATGTTAAAAAAAAAAAAAAAAAAAAAAAAAAAAAAAGCAAAAGAATGAACAGACTAGTCTCAGAAAAGAAAATAAAAAGGTGTGCGGTGGGAGAGGGCAGCTCTTCCCACGTGAGTATCAAGGCCACTTCACCTCTTGGTTGAATGCAAAAAGTTGTAGATACTCTTACCTGACTTCAGTTACTCAAATGTTCGTTTGCTGAATAACAAATTGAAAGCAAACTATTGTGGAGGAGGTCGGGACGTTATATTTGGAGTCATTGCTAAACAGTATTATTTTAGTTGATGTATACAAAGATAAGTGAAACAAAGAAAAACTGCTTTTCATATCTACATTCAGTGGAAGAATAGACTCCAACTTTCACAACATTAGCAATGGAAGTTTATAGGCTTTTAAAGCATCTATCATGCAAAACTGTCATCCTTATGAATATCTACTACACCAGGCTATCGGAATCATTCCAAGTTTTGTGAAATGAGTATTTTATTAATATAAACTTGCAAGGGCAACTTAGGAAGTTTCCTGTTTCTTTTCCTGTTTCTAATATCTTTGTGTTTTATTCAAGTTACAGGATGTAGCCAAAAGACAGAAATCTGTTTCTACACAGTATTGGGGACTTGAAGGTTTCTTTGTTGTAGGTGCAAACCCTAAACAAGTAATGCTTGAAGCACGTTCTTCACTGTGTGCTGACTCTAGACCTATGGACAGTGGTAGCCCATTTCCAGGTAATGGCGTATGAATAAAATCCTCAAACAATATACATATTTATCACTCTTGCTATAAGACATCTTTCTCTTCATGTAACTTGGATCTAGCTTTTAGAAGTCACTTTGGGGTAACAGTCATGCCAACACACACAACTGGTGCTGCGGAAGGATAAAATAAACTTACTACCTTGAGGTAAATTACATCAGTATAGTGCCATAGATTTATATGCTTCTTTCTATCCCCTGGGAATTTGGTTCCAGTAGGAGTTTCTGCTTTTCTTGGTGCATAATAGACATCACACAAAAAATGCTTTTAGTGGTATATATGAAACAAGTAGTGAAATAACTGGTGAACATGAATATTATTCCATCAAGTATATGACTTGAATTTAAGCTGTTAGTGTGTTATATATGATTTTTTTTTTATTATGTGTACAAAATTTGTTGCATGACTTCTTTAAATCACGCGCATTAAATGCAGCAAATACAGTAAGAGTAAATGCATGTTAACACAAAATGTGCAAATAATTTCCTCTAATGCTTTTTAATTTCAGGAGATGGAAAGTGGGTTACTGAAAGGAGCTTAAGTGAATGTGCTGATGACTCTCTAGTTCAAGGTGTCTTAGAGAGTCAGTTGAATAGACTTTCAAGTGGTTTGGAGACTCAAAATAGAATTTCTCCCCTGGTGGTAGCGTGGAGGTCATACCCAGGTAAGGATAGCGACAGCTGTGAGGTCCTACTTTAACAGGTTTCATTCTTCTTATACAAATAGTAGAAGTGCTGTCTCTGATTCTGTTGACTTTACGTCATTTTTATATCTTTATCTATGTATTTGTATTTTGGCTATAATGGCTTATATACATGGCATTGTTTTCATAAGAATGGGGCTTTTGAGTTTAAAATTATCCCTTTCCAACTGTCACTGATAGTTCTTTTTATTGTGCTTAGTTTCTACCCCTGCTTCTACCCCATTACTCCTCTCTTAGCTTGACTATTTATTTAATAAACTGTCTAGAACAAGATTATGTATTACTGTGTGTTTTGCAGCATCTAGTACAATATGGTTTTGATCTAATAAAAGATTTCTTCATGCTACCGAAATAAGTCTTACTACATGAACTATAAGAAACAAGGAAACAAGTAATGCATAACTGCATCTGCACTTTTTAGTTACTTTTCTCAATTTCAACTGTCTGCATCTCAAGGAATGTAGCTTACGTTATTTCTCTCATCTTAAGCAACCAGTTTGGCATTTTAATTTTAAAAACGCTATGTGCGGAAATTGAAACTGTCAGTTTTGAATCCCAGAAAAATATTTGAAAGCGTCTATATTTTATTCATGTTGCCTTTAAATTAAAAAAAGACAGAACCAAAGTTTTAAGCTTTCTCCACACATTCTCAGTCTCTCCCCTCACCCAAAATTTGTGCCATTGTACATAATATTTAAATAAAATATTTTTTTCTGAAAGATACCCCTGAAGTATGAGGTGCTACTTCCCAATATAAATGTAAACTCTTAACAATTATTAATTCACAGTCTTAAGCAAAATTAATAATCTGTTCAGATAAATTTATAATTTTAACTACAATTAATGTAATGAATGAGCCGACATAAAATTCTCTTTGTGTGTGCAATCTTGAATTATCAGAAGTTGTGATCTTTTCTGTTATTTCAGGGAATGATTCTAGAAGACCTTGGTCAACAAATACGCTACGCTGTAAACTGACT
>VZTL01068009.1:0-20574 GCA_013400535.1 Scopus umbretta | reverse complement strand
GCAGACTTTGGCCTGTTCAGGATCTTGTAGGAATCCATGGGAGATGGTTCTGGAGAAAAAAGGGATCCAGGAGAGCTTGTTGATTTCCAGACATCACCTCCTTCAAGCTCAATAATGGTCCATCCCAATGAACAGAAATTCAAGCCAAGGTGACAGGAGGCCTGCATGGATGAGCAAGGAGCTCCTGACAAAACTCAAGCTTGAAAAGGACAAGAAAGTGACTCAAAAATGATCAACAGCATGGACTTTCTAAAGGTAAAATCTTGTCTAACCAACCTGATGGCATTTTATGATTAAATGCCTGACCTGGTGGATAAAAGGATATTTATCTTTACTTTTGCAAGGCTTTCGTCAGTGTCTACTGTAATATCCCCATTGACAAAGTGATGAAATACAGGCTAGGTAAAGCGGACTGTGAAGCAAACTGAAAACCAGCTGCACTGCTGGGCTTAAAGGACTGTGATTGGCTGCATGAAGTTCAGCTGGAAACCAGTCTCTATTGGTGTACCCCAGGGGCCAGNGTCTAATTTCTACGGACAGTCAACTAATCCCCACAGCAAGCTTACGTAAGTCTGTGCACTCTTCTGTGCTGTTTGGAATACCAATCCTATTCTCCTTGCTGGAAAGCTGTTCTTTTGTTCACATGAGATGACAGAAGGCCTTGAAATATTGGAAATTGTTAATTATCAGTAGGCATGCACAACTTCATAATGCATTTTAAAACACGTTCATGCATTGCACCTCAAACTAGCACTTGTTAATGTTTCTCTGTTCTTTTTTGTGTGAGAGGATAAGATATAAAGTAGACATGTATGATAGCCACTGAAGTTGTCTATAACTCCATACATTCTAAAGGGATGTAATAATAGGTACATTTCCTAACATTTTAGTATCTCTGGGTGTAGTTACAAAGTAATCTAATAAATTATGAAAAGTATGTTGACTAACTCTACGATGTATATAATTCTCAGCTGGAGGAGAAACCCACCATCATCTCTTGTGAGAAGAGAAAACATGCAAGTTGGGCAAGTTACCTGAGAAGATAAGAAATAGAGGCTGGGAAGAAAGACAATTAAAGAGAAAGCAAAGATATTCTTTGGATTATTTGGATTTAAAATATATATATATGTAAAAAAGTAAAACAATGAAATCCACTGATATGTCATGTATTTTTCAATGTTCCATATCTAGTACACAAGGGATTAGACCACTAGTTTCTCTTAATGTAAATAACAAAGACCACTAAAGTAATTCTGACAATCCAAATTGTTTATTCCAAATGTTGTCCAGCTACATAAGAATAGAGTACACATGCACTTTTTCTTTCTTTCATTTTTTTAAAGTTTTATTATCTGAGACCTTGTTTCAGATCAGAGACTGGGTTACTTACTGTCAGACTGAAGAGTCAACATTTTGCTATTTATCTGATTAGTCTTCAACCACATTGCGTCTCTGATGCAATAGAAAGTACTTAATTTCCATGACTATTCATTTTTCATGTTCTTCTGAAGAATTGAGTAAAGTTTCTGGCTCTTGTAACACTTGTTCTAAATGTTCAATTATGCAGATCCTAACTGATAAGATTGCATAAAATTGTTGTAACAGCTTGAAGTATTAGAACCACTAAATATGATTGTCTTTTTTTAAGTTGCAGTTATTTGTTTCTAAAAGTATTTTACAAAAGAGGAGGAGAGAGGTTAGATAATTATCTATAAGCCCTTTTTGTCAAACCAACTGACCAACCACTGATTATGCTGAAACCTACCACAGTTCTGCTTGTTGTCTTTGAACCATTGATTGTGTTAGTTATTTTATGTTAAGTGGGCATAAAAATGGTATTAGGCACAGTTTAAACAAACATACATTAATGATTATTTTATAAAGTTTGATAAATAATTAATATATGTCATAAGTATGTTATTGTCATAAGTATGTTATTGTCATGAGCAATATGTTCTAAGATAATTATATCAGTATGAATATAGAGGTAAAAATATCCTTTTCACCTGTTTAACAGATCAATTGCATATTAAATCACATCATTATTTGTTAGTATTTTATTACTATTTACATATCACAACTTCCTTATTAAAGTTATAGAAGGGACATACAGCATAATACTGATACATGCATAATGATATTAAATTATTTGCTATCTTTCTCTTTCACAAACATGTCTTCTCAGAGCTTGTTTTTTATGAAAAAAAAAGAATACCCTCCGCCCCTCACCAAAGCTTTCCATTTAGTTCTTTCACTGCTCAGAACTAGATGGGACATTTAAAATTTTAACAGACATATTTCTTACAGCATTAGCTTTTCACATTCTATCTATTGAGATTTAGCTGCATTAAGACTCCTATGAGTCCTACTAGTGTAACTTTCATTTTTCCTGTAGCTATAACAAGCTTAACGCACATCTTGTTCTTCAGTGAAAATTTTCACAGGATCCTGTAATGAAAAACACAAATTAAATACTTTGAAATGCATTTTGAACTTCTAAGATTATTATTTTTCTTGGAGTAGTTGAAAAATCTTTTCTTTATGAAAAGTCAAACACATATGCAATGAAGATTGAAAGAGAAACAAAACTAAAACCTCAGAATTTATGATTGTTCAAAACTGACAATGAAAAAGACCTTTGATGTAACTGGCACCAGATTTTGTTTGGGTACGCAGGAAATGAAATAAGGGATAATAATTTCAGCCTCTGAATACAAACTAAGTATTTGCATTCTTCAGATAAATTTCTATTAAAAGCTAAATCAAAACTCCCTGATTATGAACTTTATAGAGACTGAAAAAGACAATGACAGAATCTGTGTCAGGGTCCAGACTAGTTATACCTAACTACTTTCACTGCAATGGGAGAAAATAACCTTCTGACTGGATAATTGACTGAATTTCTTTATGTTTCTGAGTCTTGATTTCATATTCTGAAGCCAGGCCTGACTTTCTTTGCTGTTTCTTCATCACTATAATGAGAACAAAACAAAATAAATTTCTTAAATATTGAATTTCTAAAAGAAAATTGTATGAAGATCTTATTGAAAGGATAAATAATTGTTACCAGACAACAATATTTCTTACACAAAACTTTCAATGAAAATATTGTTCTGAACATGACTAATGGCAAAGAAGTACTTTAACAAACTAATTGTGAAGGTGTGTTAAAAAAACCAACCAAGCAAGGAACTTCTACAGAATTTTATCCTCTCTTTGAGTTGAAGGCTGAATGAACAGATAGTTAAATAATCTTTTGAAAAGATCTATGGTCTCTGACTGCTGAATTTCCATCAGCAGTCAGTGTCTTGCAAGCTATTTACAAATACCAAAGAAGGGCATGATAAGGCAGACCTCCTGGTTACCTACATCACGTACCACTCACATCCTCGGAATTAAGAATTTTAAAATCTTCCCCTCAGTGTTTTTCTATCTCTGCACAAATGGTCTAGCTCTCCAGGTCCTGGTACCTCTCCCCACAGCTGCTGCTAGAGCACTAACCACCACATCTTGCAGGAGCCAACAAGCAGCTGAAAGCAAACATCATACATCGCTCAGAGCTCAACTAGTCTGGCAGCATGTAGATAACACTTCTGAATCCTCTGAAAACCTACAGGAAAATGTTGATTATCTTTTCTGCATAAGTAATGCATACCTAGAAACTCCTCTTTTTAGTGTAATATTACACAAAATTACCAAGTTTTGCTTGTTGTTGTAATTTGTTCCAATAATATTTTTTTCTGTTAAATTAAGAGCTGACTGGTTGTTGAGTTATGGTATACTGTTTCACACCTTGAGAATTTAACAACACTCAGACTCCAGTGTTATACCTATTCATGCACAAGGTGTGAATTATAGCTTCATTACTCACACCCTGTCATTTCTCATTGCTTAAGCATTATATTGAGGTCAAACAAAAAGATGGATTGGTTTTAAGTTTTGTTTCTGTCAATTAAAACTCACTTTGAATGTTTCATAGTAATAGCTTGTCATCAAAAGGATAAATTATTTAAGAACAAGCAATTCATAATATATTTTAAAAGAGCACAACTGTTGGCACAAGAAGTCCAAGATCGAAGACTGGATTCATCGTGACTAACTGTAGTCAGCTCACTGATATTCCAGCTGCACAGACAGGTTTTTTGACAAAAGATTAACATCTCCAATTGGCAGTTCAGATCTAGCTGTCTTTGTTAATATATCTGAATAATAACCCTAAATTAATAATATCATAATATTTCCCTGACTGAGGAATGATCATGGGTTCTAATTCTCAGTTCTGAAAGAAGCACAAGTAACTTGGAGAAAATATTTGAAGGTCTTTTTGTGATTAGATGCTTGTCATGTATTGGGAAAATACTCATTTAAATTGTTAGTATATTTTTCTTCTTTGCTGTGCTGTCTTCCAGCATCACTGCTCTGAATACAGAACTCCTATGCTTGTTTTCTACAGTCATTGCAATCTACTTGACACTGTAAAATGTTTTTGAAAACTGACATGACCTGTTTGATTAGAAAGGGGAAATTATCATCCATTCCACTGAATTTGTCTTAATGCACAACTGAGAAGCCTGGAAACTTCACATAGGAAGAAATGGAACTGTTTAAAACATACATCTTTTTAAAAGCTTCACACTAAGCTCTAGGTTGGAAGAAGGAAGGTGTTTCTGATTGTGCCAAGAACTTAGTGCCTTCACTCAAAAAAAAAAAAAATTAAAAATGTTTCTAATCATTAAGAAAGTAAACTTTATGAAAATATTAGATAATTTCCTTAATAAATGTATTTCAAGATTCCTTTATATACCTTGCAAATGTTAAAAATTCCTTTGGCACTATATCTTATTTTGATATACTTTCTGGTTGTTAAGAAAATAACTATGAAAACATTAATTTTCTTTATAATCAGACACTATTTTGGAGGAAGGGGCATTTTATTTTTTATTTTTTATTTTTTATTTTTTTTTTGACAAAAGCCCTATGTACCCATGTAATTAGAGACATAATGAAAAAAACTATCTTCTTCAGGTGCTTCANGCTACTCATGAAAAAAACTATCTTCTTCAGGTGCTTCAGGTTTAAAAATCTGGTAACAAGTAACACAAGAAAAAGCAATTTTAGATTTTGCCCCAGATGAATCAGGGTTAAAATTGCCACATGATCAAGTATTCAGCTCCACTGCATGGCTAGATGGCTCATTGTGTGTTTGGAAAAAAATCATGATCACTGGGTCACTGTAATTTTCTCCTGTATTTGAGATCCATCTGTTCTCACGTGGACAGCCTTAATTTGCCTCCAGTCCTCAAGTCCAGGATCTGCACTCTGCTGCTCTCCTTCCTCCTTCTTCCCCTTAGAATCTTGAATGCCACTATTTCATGGTCACTACAGCCAAGACTACCAGTCTTTATCACACCCTCAAAAGCTCTTCCTTATTCATGAGTAGCACAGGCCAGTACTGATGGGGTAATGATGGGAGACACTTCCTACATCAGTAAAGGTTTATGTCCAGTGCCTGATCATCTTGTACCTCTTGTTCGAACTGTGTTCAATATTACCGTACCTTGCTTGCTGCGAGGGCACTAAAATGGAGAACAATATTCCAGCAGCAATTTTGCCAGTGCTAATTGCTTTTTTGTTTCTTAGTACTACCCACTGTATATATATGAAGGTTGCATTAGGCCCTTTCACTGCAGTATTGTGTTAAAAGTTCATGCTGAGGTGATTAGCTACAACAACCCCTAAATCCTTCTATGAATCACTGCTTTCCAAAACAAAATGTCATTATGGATTAATAATAGTCATGCATCCTTCCCTGTGGTTAATTTCACATTTACTGAAATACTGGAGCTTCTCTTTGGCTGATATTGAAACTAGCAGTTTTTTTAAGTACCTGAAATCCTCCTCTGATTTTATTAGACTTAAATATATAACTCTCTGATTTACAGTCACCAAGCCACATTCTCAGCTGGTGTAAATCAATGTGACTTGATGTTTACCTCAAATAACGATTTATTCCACACACTGCAGTTGCTGAAATGAAGCACAGAGAAGACATTTATATGATATGCATTATCAGCTACTTTACACATAATAAATCAAGATTAATATTAAACATTATGTCGCATAGAAAGTGAACTCACAATTTTTTTGAAAAATGAGGAGTCATTTAGATGTGCTAATTACATAGAAATTAAAACATGATTTTTTCAATCAAAGCACTGAATACTCTGAGAGATGACACTGGTGTAAGGCCATTGTTCCTCTTAGGCTTTCTTTATCTGCGTGAGTAAATCCTCCTTCTCCTCACTTCTACTTCCTCCCCTCCATAAATACACATACATGTGTTCACAAAGCCTTTATCTTTTCTGGAATGGACTCCTGTGATTCTCCTGTTCTCAGTCAGAAGGTGGATTGAGTTCATTTTCCTTAGTAGGTAGGACAAATTCAGGTACATACTGCTCATCACTTAATGACTGTATGAATACAATAGTCTTTAAAACTCACTCTTAAAAGAAAATATCATTTAAGGTGAGACTCAATCTGGTGCACAAGAGGATTCCATTTCGCCTGCATTCTTTTTTTTTTTTTTCTTTTCTGGAGACAGAGAGTCTGTTTGTAAAACAGGTATTGGCTGAATGTACTTCTTTTTCTTTGCAAAACCTGCAAAACTGAATCAGAACTGTCTTGTTCCACCATGAAGAGAACAAAAAGAAGTGAATCAGGAGGAGGTCTGTAGCATAGCCAGAGCACTGCTGTATTTCTGAAGGAGTGAGCAAATTAGTTGAGAGGTGGAGGAAATGTTGAGGAAGAAACACATCTTGGTACGGTTCATTCTTTGTGTTTGTGGATGGAGTGTGCTGTCAGATCCTGGAGCCAATACCATATGGAGAATGCAGGCAAGATTGTTCCTATCATAACCTGCTGTTCTATTCAAATATGTATGTTTGGAGACACAGAGAGGAAGAGAGAAGAAATCACGCCTCCTGCATGTATCTTGCCAGTAGTGTCCCTTTTTTATTGTTGCTGATGTGCAGCAGCCCAGTTTTGATCCTTTATAATATTTATAATATTCTTGAGCTCACAGAAGCATGTCTGACTTTCTGCAGATCCCCCAATGCCTGACAAATGACATCACCTTCATTCCCCTCTCTCAGAGAATATGCCATAGTTCTGGTGTTTTTCTGAGCCTGATTAGACCTTTACAGATAGCTTGGAAGAAGCCACTGCATTAAAGTCAATGGTTCTGCTTGCAAAGAGGTTGTTATCTGGGCTACTGTCCACATACGTTCCTGCATGTGAGCAGACTTTCACTGAATTAATTCTGTGCAAGATATCATTAAACATTGCCCTATGCAGGTCAATCCCTTTACAGTATTCAGACAAATTTATATAGCTATATTATACTCAGAAATAATCACCATAAAACTCCAAATTAATCCCATTCATACCTTTCCAACATTTTCCATGAATTTTCATCAAATTAGCCCAATTTGTTTTTCTCTTCCTTTCTTATCATGCCAAAAATTGCCTCAAATGTAGTTTTTCTGTGCTGCTGAAGCTGTTCAGTAGTTGTTTCACCATGAAGATCTATATACTTTACAGGAAATGGAAAAGTTGCTCCGGTATTTCAAGAAGGAAAGCTTTTGCTCACTGACCTGCAAATGCTACAGAAAAATCTATTTTAAATTGAATGTTGATCCAAATAAGAAAGGACTGTACCACATCACATGAAAAAGAAGCACTCATCAACCAATTATTAATTCTTTGCTAAAGTCAATCCATCTTGCTTTCTGCCATTGTGCAGCAAACACAAAAAACAGCTGACTCTCTTGTTAGCCATGGAATTAGGGTAAAATTGTAGCAACAGTTATAATGCTAAATCCTGACCTTTTTGTTACAGGGCAGGACTGTTTTCTCATTATATGTATGATGCTAGCAATAAAAGGACCCAATAAATTACCAGGGCTTCTGTTATAGACACAAGAAATAATAAAGAATGAAGGAATAGACACACCATTTTCTGAATAAAAATGTCTGCTCTCCTACTGTAAGACTCTTCAGGGCACATTGCAATAATGTTCTGTGGGAGCCACTTTTCTGCTCTTCCAAGCAGGAACAAAATGTATTGTTACACCTTTTGCTGATTACAGCACATACACAAGGCGAGTAATGAACACTGAGCATAAAACACATCCTGCATCAATATACTGGGCTGTTTAAGGCCTCATTTTGCAAGTGGAGCATTTGTTTCCTGTGTCTTTTTTTATGAAGGAAGGCACAACACTGAGAAATGTTTTCCTCTCTCCATCACAGCATCAATGGAACAGGACACAAGACTGTGTTATACCATGCTTGATTTGTTTTAAAGCAGGCATTTAAAAGCTCTTATGGTACTTTTATCACATGTCAAAAATCTTGGTAAATAAAACTGAATTTTTTGAAATTCATTTGTTGTTCACAGCATAAGTCTCAGACCCTCCTTATGCATGAGCCATAGATGGCTGAAATGACAACCCATGTAGGTGTAGAAACCAACAGATCTTCTTGTTCTGCCACCCTGGATAGACTGTCCTGCTTGAACCAGTCCAAAGCAAGTACTGTGGTTTAACCCCAGCTGGCAACTAAGCACCACACAGTTGCTCCCTCACCCTTCTGCCCCCACCGNTCAGCATTGTTCTCATCCTAAATCCAAACCACAGCACTATGGCAGCTACTAGGAAGAAAATGAACTCTGAATTAAGCTGAAACCAGAACAGCAAGTGACTCAAATCAAGCATCAAATAAAAATGGCAGAGTCCTTATATTTCATACTATTATAGGTGGGAAGGACAATTGAAAATGCAGTAGTATAAACAGAACCTAAAAACTTTGAAAGAAAGAAGAAAAATATCCCACACATGAAATATGTTTCCAATATGGTTACTGGAGCTTATCCAGCTCTGCTAAACTTACCTCTGTTTTGTCTCACTGAGCTGCCCTGACTATCCAACCAAGGAACAATCTTCAGTTTGGTGCATGCGATCATGCACAAACACTTTCCAAAATCCTGTCAAAAGAGATTGTTGTTGACACACTGTAGGAAAAAAAAATGTTTCCAGATGTGTGTAATGTATGTGTGTTTGTATTTTTTTAAGTCAGTAATAACTGCTCCAGAGAAACCAGCTATGAGAAATACACTTCATTACAGTTAGTGGAATCAGGACTTCAGGATGATGGAATGAAAGTTAAAGCTGTGATTTTTGGATGGATATATGTAATCTGCATTTAATCTTCGAATTTTATTTTCTGTCCACTGCTTTTTTTCTGTCACCTTTATTGTCATGTGCAACCTCAAGCTTCTAGACACACAGATGAAGTTTCACAGATGTCTCAGAAAATCACAGAGTAGGCGAACTTTAGGAATATCTCTTCCAGGCACATTCAAACTCATTTTAATTAAGATATCAAGATATAAGGATATGTTCTAAATTGCAAAGTCAAGCAAGTTGACTGGGAAGCTGCAATGTGCCAATTATTTGTGTATGTATGTAGAAGTTCTGCTTTTGAAAGCATTTCCAAACATTTTACTTAAGATTACAAACCTGTCCATTTTGAAAACTTTTCAATAGCAAGAAAACTTACAACTTTATACAAAGCACATTTCCTGATAATATCCTTCTTTGTCCCCTTTTTGTCTATTTGTCTTGGTATTTTTGCCTATGGGTAACTAGCTTAAATGAGGGTTTAACAGATATGTTACACACCATAAATGAAAAATTAATTCAGTGCTAAATCTTATGAAATCCCAAGTCTAATTAATTACAGACCAGATAGTCATATTAAACACTTATATATGTACTTGTGTACATCTATGGTGAAGAGTTACTTATTTCTTTTTCCCATGGCAACCACAACTGTTAGCAGGTATAATTATTGCACAATTTTTTCAAAACTGATTCAAGGTTCTATATGCTTCCATTAGGACGTGTCTGGGATGAAAGCTGATTTTTATGGAATAACTTTTTGGCACTTAATGGACAATATGCATTGATAAGGAGTTTTGAGCTGAAGCATTCAAAAGATATTTTCTGAATTCTTGGAAACTGAATAATATTTTTGTTTCTCTGGTTTGCCTCATTCAGATATGCTCTTGTGAAAAATAAATATCTCTAATGAGCAACAGACATGTATTTAAAGTTTTAAGTTAGAGAACAAAAGAACTAACTAACATGTATGTGACTAGCATTTGCACTCAGGCCTAAGCAAGAAGGTGAAGAACTGAGTGTGTTTAGACAAATGGGCTAGTTACTTCATCCCTTCCTGACATCTAGTTCACAGAATCACTGTGTTTAACTGTGCCTGCCGAAAACACCATGGAATGTTATGTTGCATATTATTTTTGAAAGATTTTGTGTAGGAATCCTTTAGCTAAAGAGTTTGAAGACCATTCTACCTGTGTGACAACTGTGAAAGAAAAATCTATTTCTGAATGCCTCAAAAGCAAAAAGATGTGTTCTGGTTTTGACGATTTTTTTGTAACTCAAAGAGCTAAAACTGCACAAGTATAATCCTGGCCTCAGGAATTCCACAGAACTTTGGTTACTGATTTCAGTGAAGACTCACTATTGTTTTTTTTCTCTCTCTATGGTTGAATGCTAAGAAATTCCTGACACAGAATGCAGAAAATGTTTTCAACTTCAGTCCTTGCCAACTCTTCAATGGTTATGTCTTCTTGTTTCAGAAAATGAATATACAGAATATTTTCATTTGTCTGTTTGACAAATATGCCTGAATGCTTAATAACTTATCTTTGAAATTAACCTGTCAGAGTAATCATGACACAAATATAATGATGAAACATTACTCTGCTATAAAGATGAATTTCTGTAACAGTCATAACTGGCCTCTGGGGCGTTACTGATTGATGAAGCAATACTTTAATAGAAATTGAAGTAATTTATGTGCAGGTCTGCATAGAAAAATCTACATATTCTACTATGTGCAGATTCATTTGGCTAACCATCAAAAAAATCGTGAAGTTTGTAGACTTTGATTTGTGTTTGGTCCAGAGACGTGTTAAAATGATGCATACATTAACCTAGAACAGAATGAAAATATACCTGCACATGTGTATCCTGTTTCTGCATTGTACGTTATTTCTTTGCAATGTTCCACATTAATATAAGAAGAACTTATTTAGCTTTGAAAATATTTGGCAACTATTTATTAAACTAAAATTAAAGTTTTTATATACCAACAAATTTTACATAGTGAAGAAGCTATAAAACACATACTGCCTAATTCAAGCCCAGAACTGTACATTCTTTAATTAGATGTTAACAACCTGTAAAGTTAATCCCTGTATTCCTTACATGATTGAAAAGGTGCAGAAATTGTAATAATTCTAGCCTATAATATCAGATATATGCTCTTACCTTTTTTACTTCTTGTATTATAGTGCAGATTTTGCAACATATTAGAAGAAATCAAACAAGGACACAAGGACTTAAAATAATCCAGTGGAGCTGAACTTTCAAAAGCTGTTCCTTTCAAAAACTACAAGTGAGAATTTATGAATTTATAAATCACATAATGTATTGTCATCTAGTCAATTTATTTGTGTATTTTTTCATTTTGTTTTGGTTTTGGGAGGTTTCATCATTGTTTTTACAATTCTCTTGCAGTGTAAGACTATCTGGAATACTATATAAATTGTTCATTTGCTAGAAAGACAAGAGCACGCCTTGTGCAATTCTACTTTGGGTTGAGGTAAGTAATGTCTTGGCTCAATAACTATATTGATCAGCTCTCCACTGATACAAAGGGAGCCTGAAATGGCTTTCTCAATTACAGAAGACTAAGCTGTAAGGCATGCATATCCTGCTATGTTAATTTTATTTCATTATCACATCTTTTTTTATGACTGTTTTACTCTCTATACATTAGTTTTTAGTCAGATGGCCTAGATTCATGATTGACTCAAAATGCTATTATGTGACAATGCAACTGTTCTAGGGGGATAGTACAAAAGGGGTGTTTTAATACCGTCATTACAATGTCTTGGATGCATACAGCCTCTGTTCCTTTTGTTAATTAGCTGAAAACTGATAATAATTTCCTTAAATTACCTAAATATGTGCACAGGTCAAGCCTATTAGCCTAAAAAAAAAGAAGGTAAAAAATTGTTAACAAGTGGTTTCTTACTTACATATGTATAATTTATGTATGGAATTCTAAAAAGCTCTTCATACGGGTAGGATAGTCATGTAGGTGGAATTACCACATTTAAGTATATGTGAAACAAAGTGTCAAAGGTAAGGGGAATTTGTTTCCAACTCTGCTTTCCAAAAGTCATGCAGTTTCTTTAAGTGGTAAGTTTTATTTAGGAGGAAGCTATCATATTTTTTGTGGCATTGCAGAGAAAATGAAAAGACCTTTTAGCAGGATTTATTGAGCAGAGTTCAATATGGGTCATCCAATCAGTGTCTGAAAGATCTCTTCATCTACTTGAATTTATCCAGGAGTTCATCTCAGTTGCTCCTATATAATACATTATTTAGTGGGAACACTGTGTACAGAATTACCTAACTATTTTCTATTTTACTTTAATGCTTTTGAAAGATGTTATTATTTTCTGAGGCAAGGAAAAAGCATATATTAATTTTCCTATAATTGCCATCTCCAGTTCTTTAGACTCATGAATGACCTTTTTTCCCATTTGATCAAAAGAATTTGAAATGGTCTGAAACTTTGAATTAAAGTTGTCCTCAGTTCAGATTATGTATTTTTTTGAGTAACTTCATCCAGCAACATATTTTAAGGAAGAATCTGATAATAATTTGTTTGGGATGAGATGGGTTTATTTAGTTGTTTAAGTTTGGGTTTGGGCTTACAACAGTGGCCCAATCATCTGTATTTTTTTATCAGAACCATTTCACAGAATTCAGGAACAAAATAACTAAGAGCAAATGTTGTCCTTCTTAATTTCAAGTAATAAGCCACTGAGCATGTAGCTTAATCAAATACTCTTAGTGCAAATTGTTCACATGCAGCCATGCACAACATCAGACAAGCTATATATCAGTTTAGTAGAAGGAAGTAGTACTAAATATTCTATCTATATTTTTCAAATATTTCTACTCTTTTCCAAGATTTTTATCTTTTTGAACTCTCTGGTTTACAGATATACATGGTAGCTGAATTTATACACATTTCACAAAAGGTTCCCTCAAATTTCTTCAATGAGATTTTAGGACTCATATGTTTAAACCTGTCCTCTGTATTCTCTTTATTCTAATTCTCATTTTATGAACCTGATATCTTAGAAATATACTGGAGAAATTTGGATCTCTCTTTAATCTTCAATATCAGCCATACTGAAGCACTCTCCTTGGAACAGCTAAACACAGAGACTTACTAAAAACTTTCAATTTCCCTGGCTTGGGAAATAGAGATGTGATAGTGATGGTGGCTTTGTTATACAAAGCCTTTTCTTACACAACTGTGTCTGTGATACATTTGAAAACCCAGAAACACATATTACCTGTTTCCCTAAGAGATAGTTTCCCTAAATTAATGCAGGTCTACGGTCACATAGACTTTCCCTGTGCAGTCTGAGTAGAGCTCTTTGTCAGCTGAGGAAGCACAGAGAGGGACAGGGCAAAGACACTGCCTCTTCAAGGCTCCTCTCTCAGTGTGGAGCCCTGCGTGGGTTGAATATGGACAAACGGCTATGTCATCACGCTGCCTCCCTCTTTATAGATAGCCTGAGGACATACATTTTTCTGCAGCATGTAAAGTCTCTGTAGGGTCTAGAGACTTCCTCTGAGTGCAATGTGAGGATGACAGGAAGGAAGGCAGCCTTCTCGTGTTTCCTGTGTTCTGCTCTCTACTTCCATGCAGCTGTACAAAGGTTCAATTTGTCCTTGACCTGGTAGTCATATGGTAGTCATATGGTACTTTTTCCTACGGCCTGTAGACAGGCTCTTTAACGGGTTTAGAGCCATAGTGAACAGTTTAAGCTATGAAGCTTTTTGGTGAGGTAAATAATGATCAAAGTCTTAAGACAAAATATTGTCTCCAACATAAAAAAGAAATACAATTTTATTCAAGCCAGGACTTGGACTATCTTGCTCAGTTTGTTTCCTGTGATGGGTGGGTGTTGACTTTTGCTGAAGAGTGGTTTCTTTCACACAGCTGAAGAGTATTTTGTCAGCTCTATGATCTGGATATTGCCTGCTTGAATCTATCTGCCAGATCACACTATGAAATTTGAAACAGAAGCCTAAATTAGTATCACAAAAGATGTCAGACAATGTTACACATCCTCATATTCCAGCCTGCCTGGGAAGCTGAAATTACATGAAGCTACATACATCTTTGCCGTGCCCAAGGTTTTAAAGATACTCTTCTGTACAAATAAAGTCTGCAATGGGAGATAGGACTTGTCCTGTATGAACACTTGACAAGTACCTAGGCACAAAATATCAGGGTGTAAATTTTTTTTTATTCAAAAATTCATTCAAAAAGTATAAATATATTAAAATTACCCACTGCTGCATAAAATAAGTTAAAATATACAGCATGCAGATGTTATGCTTTAGGGTATAAGTCAAACACTGAACTGCCTGAGGTCGAGAATATATTTTCCCTCTGGGCAGTTGTGCATTACAGAACTTTTTGGACTCTTCTCAAAAACATTGGCTGTTACTTATTTTTCTGAAAAAAACCTGGACCAACTGAACTATTGGTTTAAGCCAAAACAACACTTCTGCAAATTCTGCAGCACTAGCAATTTTTGCCTTACATCAGAGGTATGACTTTCTCAAACAAGCAAAACAATAGAAGCAGAAATACACCCTGGCATTTGCCTGCATAGCAGATTGCAGTGACCTATATTTGTCTTCTGCAACCAATCTCAGTAGCCTCTGTAATGATCAAATTGATGGTTTAAAGGTATGGATCACTGGAAGTAATAAAACATGATGTTTCCCTTGTATTTCATCTTTGAAATGGCTGAGAATTTGTGGCATGTAGCCACCAAAAATACATCACAATAATTTTCTGAATTTAATGACCTGTGGTTATGTAATCCCACAAATACGCCAGTAGTAATCTTTTTAAAACTGATTGATTTTGACCTATGGCTTTCTCTATGGTTTCTTCTGTATAAAACAGCACTTTGAAATGTTCTTCAACTTGATCTTTATGGTATACATTTTATTTTCATTTCCAATTGCCATTTCTTTTTAAATGGCAGGCATTTATTTAGTATCTTACAGGATTGCTTCTTGGGCACAAGTGACACTACTGTGGTATGTTACTGCAGTGATATCACTCACATTTAGTGCAATTCCTGACTAAGCCAAGCTACATAGCCACAAGAGAGAGAGATGGCCTAACAAACATTAAAGTAGCTGTGTAACTGGAGTAACATATTTGCCCTTTATTTCACTTCATTTTTACACATCTCATGTACTGCTTTTCCTCTTAAAATAATTCCAGGAAGCACCCCCACAAAAGTGTTTTGTACAGGGTCATTCCTGAATGGAAAGTCAGGACTGTGCAAACTGCACCAACTCTTATTTCATGTGTTTGGAAACACACAGGCACTTAACCAGACTTTCAAGCTACGTGGATTTTGGCAAACTGTAACCCAGATTTGGTCTGTATGTAAATTCTGCCCTAACACATCTCAGATGTCTCAGATTCCCATGGAAGATCCTTCACTTTGTACTAGTCATCCAGTCTTGTGATGAACAGCTGTAATACAAAACTGCAGTTCCTAACTGTGAAGAGAGACAGCAATACCCACCATGCTTGACAGATCTGTAGCTAGCACCAGTCTCCCTGTGGAAAAGATTTCAGTATGAGTACTCAGCAGTCTTTTGCAGAAATAAATTAATTTATCCAGTTGTAGTATAAAAGACAAAGTTTCAGAAGGAGCAAATGTAGTCCAGAATCTCCCATCCTATAGAATCAGAACAGTTATTTTATGATTTTCACTGTGTCCCCTGAGTTTTATTTATTTATTCTTAGCAGAGGGGTTAATCTCCAACATGACTGGGTACTGTGTACTGTGGCTCCTGAAAGTGTGCTCTGTGATGAAGATACATGAACAGTTAGGAAATAACACATTGGGATATGATGCCTCAGTGTAAGAAGCACTGCTCACCAGTTTTGCAGGGCCAATAAGAATTGTTCTTTCTGTAATGTTGTGCATATACTAATATAGAGAAAGGGAACCTTGTTATCAGAGTCAAACATAACTTGAGACAGAGAGACAATACCCCAAGAGCGGCCACTATTAATTGTGAGAGCAGGAGAGTAACAGACCACTAAAACAAAAGCTGAAGGAGTACAGTATCTATACAAAATATTTGGCCTATGCCAAATACAACTGATATAGTACAGTGATTACCTCTGTAAGAGAGCCTAGAAGGTTAGGGTGCATGAGATATTCAGGAAAAGTTTTTTTCACCTTTCTTGGTAGACGTAAATTTTGCATTTCTAGGCAATTATGAGGAATAACACTCCTCGTTTTTAGCTGTATTAATTTTTTAAGTACTTGTCTGTCTTCTGTATAAAACTTATTTTATATAGCAGTACCAGATGGCATTCTGAAGTATTCCATGTATTGCAGAGCGCATATAGTCATGGACTGGATTTGTAGACTTTGTTCATAAAAGAAGATCCTGTTACATGCAATAAAACCCTGGAGATAGGATCGTATGTGCTTCAGCTACAGTGTCTACTATAAATCTATATCATTCAAGATTTTATTTGTTGCAGTCCTGTTTGGGCAGGGGGGCTGTTTAATAGCCAAACGTAGTCTACAAATCATCCCCTTCCGATGACCAAATGAATGGCATATGCTCAGCAGACACTAAAGTCCCCAAGTTAGGTGGTGGATCTGGCAGCAAATTTAACTGCTGACAAATTTTCTATGAATTATTTATTTAAAATTGAAACCTAAGCTTCTAATTTGGAAAATTACAAACCTACTAAATTAGGTCTGGCATGTTTTCCCAGTCTCTCTTGAACCCTTGCAAATATTCATGTAATCTGATGGTGTTACAAGTCAATAACACTCCAGGAAGTGTGTTTATTTTTATTATATTCATTTAGCCGCATATGTTCCATTGCAGTTATTTCCACCTGTTGGGAGCCGTAGTACACACTTTTAATTCAGACTAGATAAGATCCTTGCATGAGAATCAACGCTAGATATTGTAACCCTCTGAATCTGAGCTGATTTTCTGTTTAAGTAAGTGTAGCTCTCCATGAGAAACTAGAGCTTTACATTTACTGTGAAAAGGGTGAAGAAAGGGTCTGGTGAACACTCCAGAATCAGCTGTTTGCTAAGAAAAGCTATCACCCACAGGAAACTCCATACCACTATGACTCGGTGTCCTTTCTTTTGTGAACTGAAAGGCAGCAAGGAGTGAGCCTACTAAAACTATCTCTAGGTAAAATACTTCAGTTTGAGTAGAAATATGACGGTGCACAATGGGAGGTGAGGAAGGGCAATAATCACAATTTATACTGTGAATAGAGTAACAAGAGAGGTAAAAGGTTAGGACAGGCAAGTAGAGGTGCTGATGCATACAAAAAAGACCCAAAAGCCAGTTTCAGAGAGACGAGGAGAAAACTGAGCAATGCATTATGGGTGGGCTGGTGAAATAATCCTGTTAGCAATGGATTTTCTGGCAAGACAGATAAAGTAGCCTGTCTCTCTATATCCCTGTGTAGAGGGATACAAGCACTGAAATTAGAAGTAAATTAAGCTGTAGGAGTAAACAATTCTGACTATTGTGTCTTCTGAACTCAAGCTGGGATTGGGAGATGGGGTTCTCTCTTGTTGGAAGTTTATGGATGGTGTCTCTTGTCCCTGTCCTTTTCCCCTCAGTTTTCATAACTCTATGGGAAAATTTCTTTTGCTTCTTCAGTTCAGCTGTTTGATCAGCATGCTCCAAACTCATAAATTTCTCTATATTATTTCTATTTTGGTATAAATTCTGAGGAAGATATCTGGAAAATAACAACAGTACAACTTTCTTAGTTATCTGTTTTCTATTTTGGAGTGAAAGACCTATGCATTTCAGAGTGAAGGAGCTATACAGTATCGATATTTGGGTCTGTAGTCATCAATACATTTCTTGAAAAACTACAGGATTGTGTAAATAGGTTTGAAACTGAAGACTGATATATTTAGTTCATCTGAGGCAGCAGGCTATGTAATTATGAAGACATGAGTGCATATTAGAAGATGACATAAGCATTACTTTCATGGTTTTAAATTTACCTACACCTGGATAAGAATTCAGTAACAATAACATAACAGCTCCTCTCAGTAAGAAATACATTACTACAATGTGGTTCATCCCTATTAATATTTCTTAGTAAAAATAATAATCTTTTTTAACATCATATACTGACAAATTAAGGGTAACACTTATTACCTCTTGCAGAACCTACTTTAAGCCAAAATAATTAACAATGCCATCAACAATACCTTGCACAGTAGCACCATATTGTGGCAGTTTTAATACTGTGCTTCAAACTGGTGAGGTTGTTGGGAAAATGTAAATTATCATCTAATTTTTATTCCACGTGT
Organism: Scopus umbretta; assembly: GCA_013400535.1. Taxonomy (NCBI): domain Eukaryota; kingdom Metazoa; phylum Chordata; class Aves; order Pelecaniformes; family Scopidae; genus Scopus; species Scopus umbretta. Next base: position 1,982 of record VZTL01068009.1, on the reverse strand, counting down.
CCCTGTTTTTTCCCTCCTGCCTGTCAGAAATATAAGTCGCCAAACTGAAGAACCAAAAGGATGAAAATATTGATTCTGCCTATAGATGCAAAAGCAGAAAGGAAATCTGTCTTAATTTGTGCTTGTGTTAATATTGATGTATGGTTTGGGATACTTGTGTGCTAGAGGCAATCTTCTTCCTCCTGGCTGCAATCTGCAGCACCTTCATTACAAAGGTAGAACAGAAACGTGAACACAGGCCTTAGGGAAAAAGCAACCAGCCCTCACCACTGTCTGCATCTTTTGAGAAAGGATCAACTGGAATGTGTATGTTTGCATGTGATGTCTTCAATTTGTCATATGCACTGTTACTGTACCTTCTGGCTGACTTTAGAGACTTTTAGTATGAGTACTGAGTTATATCATCTGGTTATTACTGTACTGTGGTATTGTTTTGTTCCAAGTTATTAACCATATTTTCAAAGTATCTCAAATTTTGGCAAATGCTGCACACTTTAAAGAGTTTACTGATTACCAGTAAGGGGCAGGTAGTTGTTTTGGAAGGCCTATTGTTTTCAACAAGGAATCCACAAGATCTTTTACTGAATCTTAGAGCCTGAGTCCCAGTGGGAGCCCCAGCAGTCAAATAGCTGCTTTCATAATATGTTTCTATAAGGGTATGTGGAAGGAGAGAATGTGCTCTTTTAAGTCATCTGGTCAAGGACCTCTTTCAATGAAACAGGGGATAATAAGAAAAGGAGGAAGACGTAAAAAAGAACATACAGTGACACAAACCTCACCGATAAATGGTAAGGGGGCCAGTGACCACAACCAAACCTGATCAGTCACACTAATTGGTGAGGGCATGTGAAAGTGTGACAGCGTTTATTCCAGTGAGGTTGTCTGATCAGGGATGTCAACGGAGAAACTAAGGGAAAAAGGGGGAAATCAGAAACAAGATACACAGAAACACAGACCTGACAAAACAAACATGGAAATAATGACAAGAAACAAACCTCACAACTCACACTAATTGATGGGTTATCAAGAAACTACAGGTGCCACATTCAGGAAGATCAGCCTGAACTTTGTAAATTAGTTGAGATTGATAATATTGAACCAGGGGGATCCCGGACTGGGAGGGGTGTGGGAATCAATCGAGCTGTACAAATCTATGAGGGATACACAGAGGGAAGAGGGAGTAGGGAGGAATAAAGATGGGGGTAGACATAAAAGGGTATAAAAGGGGCCAGTCACATGTAAAACAGGACCAGTCAATGCTCTTGTCTGGCTGAGTCCTGCACCTGATCACTACAGTCTGTCCTGTCTTGTATCTTCTTATTAAATCCTTTTCTTAACTATGTCTGCATAATCTCACTCTCTCTCCTGTGTGTGTGTGCTGCAAGGACTAAGTCCCAGCTACCAGTGAGACCTGTATGTGAAATCTGGTGCCAGATATTGGAGTCAGACCAGGGGTGTTAGTGCCCCTGACCTGTTGTATCAGCTACGGGAGTGAGTGGGGTCTCAGTGTCAATGACTGGAGCAAGTCGGGGTCTTTAACCTCCAGCCATGGGGTGGGAACAGTGCATGTCCCAAAACCAGCTACTGGGGGGACAGGTGTAAGTGAGGTGAGGGCATCAGCACCTGTGGCTGAAGCAGGACCACAGGACACAGCCTGTGTGCCATGCAACAACTGCTTGGGGAATTGAGTGTCTGTATCTTCCCCAGACTGGGTATGCACGCGGTATGCATGCATATTAGCTGGCACACCTCAACTTGTACCAGCTGGTGAGCAGAGGGGCCTTGGGTCAGGGCAGAAATATTGAGTGGAAGGTCCGTGCTGGTCTTTGGAGGACCCACAAGTGTAGTGTGCTGTGGGACAAGTGTGTGAGTGTTGTGCTAGTGCAGCAAACACTGAGCTGGACCAGCCAGTGAAGAGGGGACCCATGGGATGGGTAAGGGGGTTGGGATGTGGTCGGGAGTGAAAGATGCACAGAGGGGCT
>VZTL01068008.1:0-25291 GCA_013400535.1 Scopus umbretta | reverse complement strand
CCGCGTTGGACTAAGTGAACTTCCCCCTGCCGGCGGCAGAAGCCGAGCCGTGTGCCCCCTGCGTACAAGACGTGGAACAGCAAAACGCTTCCCTGCCGTGCGCCGCGGCGGGCTGAGCGGGCGGGTTTCCCTCCTGCGGGGCGGCCGGAGGCAGCGCGTGCCCCAGCCGCAGCCGCGCTGCTGCCCTGGGCGTACGCGGGAGCGCGGAGCTCCCTCCCCGGCGGCCGCGGAACGCAAGGGTGAGGTCTGTGTGCGGGCGACCCCGCGCAAGGGAAGGCAGAACAGAGCCAGTTTGTCAGCGTGCTCTTCCTAGAAGGGGAGTAACGGGAGGCTCCTGTAAAACGGAACCGTAAATCGGGAGGAAGGCAGGCACCTCGGGTCAGGTAACGCGTAACCTGAAGGCCCGATGACGATCTGCCAGTAACGGTGGCGTTGGCGAACTCTGTGTCTTCCCAACAGTGAGGTTCAGTGGCCCCTCTGGAAGGCTCTGGCATGATCAAGCGCACCTGCCAAAGATAAGGAGCTGGTTTGGAGGTGGAAAGCCCTGGTGTGGAGCACGCAGGGCCCAGCTGTGTGTGAGAGGGGTCTGCCCTTAAACTATGGCCCGATGAGCGAAGCGCTGGGGTTTGGGTTTGGCACCTGCGACGAGGAGTGAACAGCGCTGTGCCCGCAGCCACGTATGAGCAAGCAGGGTGTGCAGTTCGGAGGTAGGCATTGCAAAGTGTACCGACGCTTACAAGGTGTAAGGACTTGTCCCTCGTTTACCTATAGATAAGTTTACGAATCCTAGCTGGTGCTGCAGTGCTTCGCTGTAGTTTCTTAAGAACAGTACACACTGGATCGCCATATATTAACTCATTTATGCGACTCTGGAGCTGTCATATCTTTTAGAGATGCCTTTTAAAATTACTCAAGGAATCTTATATTTTCACAGATAAACTTAATGTTTTCCAAATTTCACCTCTTCCCAGTTTGCTGTAGGCAAAAGATAGTTGAGCTACTTTTGATTCACGTGATTTTCACTTTCCCTCAGGTATTTTAAGAATTAACTTTCATNAATTTTTTTACAAATACATTTTTTCCCCTCCTTTTTTTTTATTCTCCCCATGCCTGTTGAAGTGCAGCTAACAGTATGCCCTACCTTGCTGGGTTTAGTGCAGATAATTGCATTGTGGGCTTAGAGGGAATGTGATGCTACATTTATCACATAAATCTCTGTGATGAATATATTGTAGAAGAAATTATGGTAAACAACATAAACCCAATTTTATCATTGTCCTGTATTTTACAAAATGCTTATATAGCATTTATTTTAGATTTTATCTGATCATATAGAAAAGAAAAATCACCAGTTTATGTCAAATCCAGTCTGATGTTGTTCACCCTAAAGCTTCTAGCAATTGATATTTATTTTGGCTTAAGGTAAACCTGTCCCAAATGACTTCAGGATAAACTGAAAAGTAAAGTCTTTGGGAGACAATCATCACTCAGGATCTGTAACGTGTTTAAAGTGTACCTGTTGCATAGTTTGGGGCACTCTTTCCTCTAGCTAAATCCAGATGCAACCACCAGAGAAATTGGAGAAATGAGCAGTGCAGTTCCGTGAGTGAGAATGGGTTTGTTTGGTTTTGGGGGGTTTTTTGTCTTTTTTTTTTGGTCTCCATTAATTTTATTTTTTAATCTATTAAATTAATGGATTTTAAACGGTCTGTAATTTTCCAATTGTTCTGCGCAGGATGAGGAAGAGCCTTTTATAATTCCAGGGGGCTGTTTTTAGCAAGGGTATTGAAATAAGCTTGTGAGTGGTTTCCTTTACAACTTTATAGGTCACCACCCTTCCTCTTGGAAATTGAAAATGTAACTTTTCCTTAACTTGTTGAACAATGCTTGCAGTGCAGTGGTGTCTTACAGCTTGCTGCAGTAATTAAATTATAGTATAACTGGCTTGAAGGAAAAAAATTTAACCTACTCTGTGTGTGTGCATGCATAACAGTATGCGTATACATACAGGATACATACATGCTGTCCATTTTCCTCTGGCATCAGTAGTAAGAAGCTTTGGGAAATAAGTTTGAAAAGGATCGGCATATATTTTGCTGGAGTTGCATGTAATATAAATGAGATATCATTTTATATCCAGTGGTGACTTGGTCTAGTTATGCTGTGTTACATCTCTGTAGTATAAGGGGGGGTTTCCCCTGTGATGGTGAGACTCCACTGCTACCTTATGTGCCACTCTTGGCTTGTATGGCATGAGTTTCTCTTTATTAATTTATGTATTATTAATATATGTACAAGAACTAAAACCTCGTCATATTAGAGCATGCAGGATCTGAATTAAATACTGACATTCACTTTAACTTTCTGGTAAAATTACTGTAGATTCTCTGTCAAAAGAATATGGCTCTTTGACCTTCTGCAAAATACTGAAGGGTGACCACCATTGCCGCTGGAGCACCTTGGATGGAATTCGTTTATTTATCTTTGCAGCAAATGATAAAAACTAGTAACAGAACAGCAAAATAGTATGTTGCTGCTATTACAAATAAATCACTTAAAACTTAGTTTCACACTAAATTGGGAGAGCGAAAAGACACAGCTGAATCTGCAAAATACATGACTTGCATCTGTAATTTTAAAACCTTATTTATCGCGCGCCCAAGGTAGAGGTTTCAGGAAGGAGACCGTTAAAAAATGTGACATTAGTAAGGCTCACACATTTTGCGCTGAGTGCCCTTCTATCTAAGGGAAGCAAAATGTATTCCCAGATTCTGGGCTATTTGCAGTGGCCTTTGTCATATTCTGCCCGACAGAAACATTATAGAAACAGTTAGGGGCTAGTTCTCTTGCTGGTATAGATAAGCATAGCAATATCCTTTACTACTGCCAAGAATTTTTGGTGGTAATTTAACAGAGAGGAAATTATCATAATTGATTTTTGTTGTTATTGGAAGGGGCAGCTAGGTTATACCACTGTAGTAAGAGGAACCAGCTAGGTTATACCACTGTAGTAAGAGGAACCATCTAATACATTCACTAGTGCCCTACCAAGAGTTGCTTTTAAATCTGTTTAGGAGAGTAAAAAAAATGAAGTTCAGCACAGTCAAGCAAGCTCTGTAAAAAGCTTTTTCTGAATATCAGAAAAATGTCACTTAATGTACAAATGCTTCATTGTCTAGGAAAAATGCAGTAAAGGCAATTTTATGAGCTATGCTCTTATTTGTTACTCAGTGTCAGAGTAGTGCATACATCTGAGATTGCAGTTGCTGTGTCCAAACATTGGATTTTTTTTCCTATACTGTATTCACGTTAGGACAAATTGCCACTGCATCTAGTTAGACTTCTCAATGAACATCTTCTAGTAGGAGAACTGGGCCTAAGGGATATTTTTGTGGTTCAGGTCTAGCTACTATATTCCTTTATCACTGTCACATCTGATTGGGCTGGGCAATGCAGTTACGCACTTCTGACAACTAAAATCGTGTCTTAATAAGCAGTTTATGACTTAGCAAATATCTGGGGTTTATATAGGTTTTGCCATGCCTGTTCAGAAAATGTAACTTGCTTAAATCTTTTTAGGTCACGTTTGCTTGGAAATGTGCAATTAAATCTCTCCCCTTGCCCGTGTACTCACACTAATGAATGTGACATCTCCCAGCCAGGCGTCAGGGTGCTCTGAGGGCTGGTCTGTGTTTCAGCTCGCCTCACTCTGGACTTTGACTTTCTGGGAGGTTTGCGGTTTTTTTGTTGTTGGTGGTGGTTTTTTTTTTACCCTCGTTTGTGCTCAGAGGAAGCGTGAAAGCCTATATCCAGCATCAGTCCTTGAAGATGAAATTTGATAGATGAACGCTGGTAGATTACATGAGGATACTTGGTGTGGTTATTACAATTATTTTCTGTCATGCAACCAGGCTTGTGCATCTAGACGGCTACTGATATATTTTTCAACGTTCTCTAAGACCTGAAGATCCCTAGTCAGTAGTCCTGGTAGCACCACCTGAGCTGTATGTTCCCTCAGATAAGAAAACTAGAGCATTAGTTTCTCTGTAGGAATAAGTCAGGGCAAACCTAATAATTTTAAGCATTTCCAGAAATGCCGTTATATCTGCAATCTGCCATTTTATATGCAGCAGCCTTCAAGATATGCCACGTACGCTTGAGGTTGGGCAAACTGGTATAGGTGGCATGTTGCACTCCTGAAAGTGCGAGAAGTGTCCGAGACAACAAGGTGCAGAGACCCTAAGGAGAAGGGAGAAGTGGGGTAGCCAGATTGTCACACCTGAAGCTGCTCTTTGGTGGTGGGTGTTCTGCTCCCTGCCCATGCCAGGGCACCTGGGGAGTATGTGCTCTGTGAAAGCTAAAGGGCTGAACGGCTGTGCCCTGGAGCTCTGATATGCTCTTGACTGTGCCTGCTGGTGTCTGGTTTCCAGTACCGCTGCAGAACTGGCAGGATTTTGTCTGTCCTCAGGAGCCCTCTTTCTCCTTTGTTGGCATCCTCCAAACCTGCTGTGGATGGGAGACTTGGATTGGAGCAGCACTGCAGTGTTTGAGAGAGGAGCTGCTCTTCAGGCAGACTGGGGAAGGTTTCTCGGGAGTGGGTCCTCTCAGATGCTTTGTCATAGGTATTGCTGTGAAAAGTGTGCAGTGGGATAAGCACAACAGTGTATGTCGTGATTGTATTTTCAAAGGCAGAAGAGAAAATTAGAAACTTATCTCTCGTTCTTGAGAAGAAACCAACCTTTCCCAGGGAAAACTGATAAAATCCTGGAGGAAAATCACCTTGTTTGGAGAGAAATGTGGAACATTTTATTTCATCTTAGCTTTCTCCCAGATGTGTGCGCACGCACACACACACACAAATGGAAAATGGAAGGAACTAACTAGAGCATGCTGAATAAAAACTTTTTGCATGATGCTGGAGCAATGCAGTAAGTAGATCCTGTGTAAGCTTCTTGTGGTTCAGATGACAGTCCAAATCTTTAGCTGATGATTCAGTATTCTGAACTAGCAGACCTTCAATGAGGTCAGTTGTTTTAATCCATGAGGATACCACAAACTGACTAGATACTTGGCTGATAGGTGATGAAGGTAGTTTAAGTGCCAGCACGTATACAAAATGGCATAAGCTGTGGGTCTCCATCTACAGTTTGACATGCACAGAGCCGTTCTTTGAATAGCTCTAGAGAATATTTCTCCTCTTTCAGTGACACGAGACAAAGAAAAGGTGAGGACAACACCACAGTTAGAATCAGTTCCTAGGACTATTTTCTGTTTTATCTGAGGCATTCAGTCATGATATGGGCTTCTTGGATGCAGTCAGTAAACCATGATTTATGTCCAGGACTACTTCTCTGGGTACAGGTGTAATAGCACAGATATCCCTGTCGGAACATGGCACGCTGATGCACTAGGAAGTCCTAGAAATACGAGAGGAGACCCTGGTTGCTACTTGTGGTTCTGGCTGGTGAAAAAGCATCATGAACTTTTGGAAGCTCTGCTGATGGAGATCTCTTGATGAAGTCCATTAGTTCAGGTGAATGCTCTAGCCTTGCCAGCACTGGATACAACATTGTGTTAATGCAGGCAGTCTGTCCAACTGTTACACAATTTTCAGTTTGTACTTCTGCCTAGTTAAGTGCTGAGCCCTTTGATGGGGAGCAGTGTGTGGGTGGCAAAGATGGATAAACTCCAGAGTCATGTGCCTTTGAAGTTGGATCCCATCGTGTAATTCCACAATGTCCTAGGACCTTGTGGCAGAGAGCTGGCCTGGGATGGCATGGGCCACAGTAAGATAACTTGTTTTGTTCTTGCAGGGATGTAACCCAGAGTCAAAAGCAGGATCCAAACCCCAACATCCCAGCCTCTGGTGAACATTACACTATACCTCAGCTCTGTGTTGGAAAGTATGAGTTGCAGGGGCAAAAAAGAAGATGCTTTACTTGCTCAGTTCTGCATCGCTTTCACAACTGGATGCAAGTAGCCAGAGCTCCCAGTCTTCCTAAAGGCTTGTCTGAGATCAGCACCTAGATTGACGTGACACACGTTTTTGCTTTTGTAGAACTATCCTGGTTCGAATGCATCTGCCCCTCAGATCCTAGGAATAGCCATGCTCTCGGCACTCGCTTGTACTCACTAATTCTGGGTTCCCTGTAGGCCAGGCCAGAACAAAAGCAAGTCTTTGCCTATTATGTAGTGAAATTGTGTTGTTTGTGTTTGTTCTGGTTCCTTCTGGGATGAGCCCTCCAGTTGAAGGGCAAGTTGATTGGGACAGTCCCATGTGGGAGTTTTTAGCTATATCATAATTTGTGTGCAGGGGAAGATAAGTGATAAGATTAAAGCTGTGAAATCATGTATTCTGGGAGTTGGTGCTCTGGACAGCCTCACAGGGCACCTGGAAAGGTTGTTTTGTTACCCAATACAAAGAATCATGCTTCTTATGAACGGAATTTGTGGTTGCTCTGGACAAGTCTGAACCCAGTCAATCAATGGCTGCTTGGAGGGGATTTCTTTGATCTATTTTTTCCCCCACAATGACACCACATGCACGCATGGTTCTTGTCCAAGAAGAACACAGGGCCCCGTGGTGTTGAGTATCAGGTGAGAAATGCTCTTTTGATGGCGTATTGCTTTGCCCCTTGTGGTGTGGTTGAATGGAAGATGCAGTAGGTATTACCGACAGAGAGGTAGCTGAAGTACCATACAATCTGCATGTGCTCGAAGGAGAGTAAGCGAGAAATTCCATGGAACTAAATGCAGAACTGATTGCCGGATCTTGGGAGGGTTTGCAAATGTGTTCCTATCCTCTGCTGGAGAACAGGGTTTAGTATGGTAGCTGTTCTTGGGAGTCCAGAGTGAGAAGCAATTTTGGGATCCATTCTTTTCTGTCACAGTCTTGGATAGGGCAGTTGAAGGGGTTGTAGCTGGGAGTGTGCAGGGATTGCCAAGACACACAGGTCTGTGCAGGAGGGATTTGCCTATGCCCCTCTCCTGGGAAGAAGGATGTAGGGAGGGAGGCTAGGATCATGTGGGTCCCTCCCCAGCTGGAGCTGGTCTTCCATCATCTCATTCCTCAGGAAAAGGTTAAGCTGGGCTCAGCTCACAGGTTCTGGACTGGACCTTTTATTTTCTTAGTATGGTGATGATGTGTGCCCTCTGCTCCAGCAGTGGGGCTCCCAGATGTGCGAGCAGCTGCACAGGGCAGAGGAGCAGTGCATGCTTCTGCACTCCCTGGCAGACTTGTAGATTTTTAAGTTTTAGGTAAGCATTGGCAAAAACTTTGTGGTTGACTCAGGGTTTGTGCTTTTTGTTTCCTGAAGTAAAAACTGTAGCCAGATGTATGGGACCAAAAGATTTGCAGTATTCAAATTTCTGAACCAATAATCAGCTTTGCTTTATGTATTATGTGTGTTGCGAGGAAGTGTGTCTCAGCGAAAGGGAAGAAATGCAATTATTTAAACAGAAGCATGTCCAGTTACTGCCAAATTAATAGACCAGGCAAAATTGCAGAATACTCATAAAGTGCATGCTTTTTTTCTGAAAATTTGATTTTGTAAGAATAGATAAGGACAGGTATGTTTTATTATGTAATGAGATGCTGCCAACTCTTACGTTATAGGGCTCTCCCTCCACTAAATTTTTTTTCCCTTTGAGAAAGGGAAAATTTCATTTAGTAAGTTTGTTCCTGTATTTGCTGATCATTGCAGTCTTTGTTATGCAGTGCTGTAGCAGATTGCATGATTCCTTTGTTGCCTGTGGTATGACTTAATTGAAGGTACGAAAAGGAATTGTGGTGCTCTAATTAATCAATTTAAAATACATGTTTCCCCATTTTAGCCATATATTTTCCAGCACTCAGGAAATTTTTCTGGTTTTCTCTTGTATGAGCCTACTGAATATTGGTTTTAAATCCACTGGAAGCTTCTCTGGAAGCTCAGCTCTGGCCACAGCTATGTGTAATGGCAGTGGAGAAACCCAGCTGTGAGCCAGGCCTCTTCACCGTCACTTTGCAGCAATGAACAGAGAAGTAGAAGTACCCTAAAGATACCCGAGGTGCTAGCGATGACGTGTTATCTGCCCCTTTGAACCAGCTTTATAGTGCTAAGCTGGAATTTCTTTTTTCCTTAATTCTTAATGTCTCAAGCTTACATATCGCCCACTGGGAAAGTGAAAAGGGGAAAGCTAAATAACCTGAAATCTGTGTGTATTTATGTCTAAATGTGCACACATGCACAGAATAGATTCAGGAGGGGTTATATGTAACATACCTGATGAGGCTGATGTGGCTCTTTACACTGTCAAGTGCTTAGAACATTTGCAAGCAAAATAAAAGATCAGCAATGCAGTCCATGGGAAAAGAGGGTGGTGAGCATAAGTGCCCACCATGGAGCGCATGCTCAGCCAGGTACTTCAGTGTAGTCCCAACATTATCTCTTTGTAATCCCACAAAGGTAAGGGGACCGGTCATGCGTTTAAATAGGATAGGTGGAACCATTATTTTGCTTTTCAACATCTGTTTAAGTTTTTTGGGTATGGAATTTAAAAAAAAAAAAAAAAGAAAATACAGTTTTATTTGACTTGGCTCTCTTTTTTCTTCTCTATGATATCTTCTGGCTGGCTTGAAGTGTCCTTTTCATCCAGCAGTTTTTTTTCACTGGGCTGGCCACATCTTGTCCTGCGGGAGCCATGTAGGGCAGTTGGGTTCTGCACATGAAATGTATGAAAAGTTGGGGCAACCAAAATGGACTGAAGGGCAAAGACAACAGAGCATGGTCTTCTGGACCTTTTCAAGGGGTGGGTGTTGGCAGCCGTCCTGCCTGGTGTATGAGCGTCTGGCACGTCCTTCAAAGTTCGCAAATGAAGGACAAAGTTTCGAGAGCGACTTTCGTACCTTCTCTTTTTAAGTAATCCTGCAACCACTCATTTCTTGCTCAGAAGTGTTTGTTTAATGTTCAAAAAGATGCTGATAAGAACAGTCCAACATGCTGTTTAATACTGTTTATTTACCCAGGGCTTCTATGCGATTGCTTTTTAGTCCATGAATTTCAGTCTGTGCTTGGGGTCATATCAGTGAGCTTGTTTATACGGGCTAAATCAGTCACATTTCAGATTAGACCTGTTAGTCCTCAATTATAATGGGGAAAAATGTAATAAAAATGTAAACCAACAATAGAACTTGGGGGGTGTTTTTTCCTTCAAATGCAGTAAAGGCTTTTAAAAAAGATGTGGATATGTGTGGTAATTCCTCATTCAATTTAGGTTTTCACAGCGGGGAAACAAGATTGAAAATTCTAAGTAGAGTAACAAAATGTTTTGAAAAAAATGTTTCCAGTAATCATAGAAAAATACAGAAAGAAATCAAAGCTGTTTTATCTCAATCCTTTATGTGAAAGTTTAGACCACACTCTCTACATTCATTGCTACTAGCTGTGAAGTTTTAAGTTAGACAGATACTTAACTACTGTGTTTTTTTCCTGCTGTTTCCTCCATATTCCATGTGCTGCACTCACACTATTACTTGGTATCTTGATGGTGGCTTGAAAATATTGAGGCTTTACAAGGAACTGCCATCTAGATTATAATTTTATAACTTGTTGGTTTGGGGTTTGTAAAATGAATCATGCTGCTTTAAAAAGCTTAAGTCAAAATTATTTCATTTTTGTTCTTTAATTATCTGGATACTCTGCTTTTAGGACTATTTTTTTCTGCCAAGTGTTTTTCACAGACTCATGAAATGGTTGTCTACTTTTTCATTTCAACCCTGTATCATTGTGGAAAACATTTTCTTGGCTTGTTCCCAGCAACATTCTGATGACAGCTCAGAGTACAGAAGTTTCCATATCATCATTGAGGACCAGTCCCAAACCCCATACTCAAACAGGGCAAATTCTTCAGTGACAGCTCTTGTAGACAGTCATCTGCCCATGTGTCGCGTCATACATTTGGCTGGGTAGTCAAGTGTGAATACAGAGTAAGAGGTGCAGATTGCATATGAATGCCGAATCCTTCATGTTGTGGGCAAGGGAGAGACTTGCCTTCCTCGTGCAACGGGGGGAAGTGTTTTGGCAGCATCTAGGGCATTTGCTACCTTTGACAGAACCCCTTGCATAGCGGTGAGACATTTTTTACATAGATCTCCTAGGTGAGTTCTAACCAATAAGAGCGTGTATGTTTTTATGAGAGAAGGAGTGAGGGCTATCCCCCTTGTTTCAATGAAGAAAAACAAAACAAAAACCAATAAAACCCCTAAAAAACCCAACCCCCAGAAAATGGTCCTGCAAAACTTCTTGGAAATCTTCACTCTGTGGTGATGATGCATCCTGAAAGAGGAAGCGGTAGGTTGCAGCTTTGCTTTCTAGATCACTCCAGACCTCAGGCAAGGGGTAATACTGGATTTTGGTTGCCAGAAGAAAGTGCACTAAATAACTTCATATGAGCAGGCAAGGCTAGCGCTGCAGGGAATGTTTTCTGCCTGCTGTGTGGTTAAATCATCTTTGTGCAACGGGGTTATTTTTAACCTGTTGTGGTCTTCTAAGTCACATACTGTCTCTGCATCTGCACGTGATGTCATTGGAGACCAAACGATTGCCTTGTCTATTGGGGTGCCGACTGCTGTAGGTCCAGGCTTGCCACTACTGGGCTGGGTGATCTGGGCACTTGGGCAGCTCCTGGCTTCTGCTAGGGTCTCCTAGCACGTGTCATGGGGACTGGAAGCACAGGAGCAGCTGCCATCCTGCCAGCGCTGGAGAGGCCTCATGAGCGCAGGAGGGACAGCAGGAGACTGCTTTGCCCACCATGTGCCAGTAGACATCCTCATCAGCGAGGTGCCATGGCAGAAGCGTCAGTCTCTCCACAGCCTCTCTAGTAGGTAGCAGCTACGAGGAGCTGACCTCCTTCTCTCACCCACCTGGATTTGCCCCGGTTCTGTCCTGAATATGTTTCCACATCCCAGTGTCCTTCCCTGCATCCTTTTCCTGCCTTTTTGAAGAGTATTACTGGGAAAGGGATTCACTGCAAAACTTTGTTTAGGGCTTTGGAGGAGCTGTGAGGGAGTTGAGGAGGGCCGTGGCCTCCAAGCCCAGGAGCAAGAAGAAACAGGGAATATATGCCGGAAAACTCATTCTGGTGTGCTTGGGATGCATGCCTCAGGGGGACCCAGATGGAGACTGACGTGTGGGAAATGAACAGCTGGTGTTTGGATGTGTAAGGCCTCACTGAGGAGCAGCTGAGAGGACCTGCACGGGCTGCGGTATGGTGGCTGGTGAGAGCTTGCTGGTGGGGTCATGGCTGCCTTGTACCCATGGGATGGGTTTTGGTGGCCTGGTTTGGTAGCACCAATGGGTGGCCCATGGGTTTGACCACCTCAAGTCTGCCATAAGTCGTGGTAAAGTGCTGCCTCTCCCTCAGCACCGGTGTCCCTACGATGCCGAGTTGTCTTGCAGTGCAGTCATTGCTGCTGGTGGTTCTGAATAAAACTACAAGAAGAAGGAGATTTTTTTTTTTTTGTGGGCTGTTAATGATTTTCTTCAGTTATTGCTGGTGTTGAAGGCAAAGGGCTCTCTGGTCTGTTACCTTCTTCCTTTCAAGTCAATGTTATGCTAATGTCTAGATAAAACCACTGCAGAACTGTCATTAAGTGGTTTGTTGCTTATTTATTTGCTTTTTTGTTACATTAAAGATCCCATTAATTGTGTCATCTTAGCTTTATTAATAAAATAACCAAAGTTCAATTACTGTAATTTGATTTAAAGGAAAAAAAAAAAAAGCTCCTCATAACATAATATGGTGCAGTTATGTGGCACCACTAAATCCATTTAATCTTCTTAATACAAAATACCTTTTTCTCAGACATTTTCTCTCGCTTTTCTAGTAAGTAAATCTAATCTCAACTTGGGTAGAGCTCACAGGAAGCTTTAGTAAAAATTTCTGTCATTTTGTAAGAATTCAGTTTACTGTTTTCTTTTCAAGATTCACTGTCTTGCTAATTGTGTGCTGAAATATACTACCACTGTGCAGTATTATAAGGGATAGGTTGAAGAGATGTGTGTAGAAGTGGTATGGCCTTTAATTTCTGATTTGAATTGCTTGATAGATGGTAAACTTCCTGGTGAATAGTGGAAAGAAATCTTTAATTGCTGTAGAGGACATCTGTACACACTCTCAGTACCCAAATGAATCAATTACAGTTTCTGCTGTAGAAACATTTCTACTATTGTAGAAATAGTGTATTTATTTTAGAATACAGTGAGAATTAAATGGCAATTGCTAATGTTTCTGGGTAGGTGCTGATACAGTATCAGCACTAAATTCTGAACATCATGTGAAAGAAAATCCCCAAATGTGTGTTTTTGTTTCTTTTCTCATTTAAATAGCGTACTAACTTCCAGTGGAAAATAATCAAAATGTGCAACTATCTGGCAATATTTTCGGGACATATTTTCATTGCTCTGTTTCAGAGAGAAATTAGAATAATCTATAACAACCAAAAAAATCTGAATTTCTGTCTATCCCCTCCCCAACCCTGCCACCGCGTTTCCCTGTTCCTGGCCAGGAAGCTACAGGTGCTGTTTTCACAAAACTTTGTCAAGACTATTTTAAATGAAAACACTTTTATTTTTCTTGCCATCACTCAATGCAAAGTGAATTTGTTGGCTCAATCAATTTCCAACTGGGCAAATTTCCACAGTGTTTTTTGAAATAATTCACAGCTGATATCGGCCCTGAAGCCATTCTTTTGGAGGCTCCCAGGAGAGTAGCCCGAGCTCTCGCTGGAATTTAGGCTAAACCAAGGCTGCCTCCAGAGCTGAGTCCTTTAGGTTTGCATCTTCATGGTTTGGATGAAGCAGCTTGAGGAAAACACTGGTCCCATACATGAGACTTACCGGCCCTCGCTGTCAGGACAGTAACAGAGTTTCTGTTGTGGTTTACTGGTACTTTATCAGCAAGTGGGAAAGATACATGGCTCCTAAATCAATCATCCCTCCCAAATGCCATTGAGATTTAGCTAGCTAGATCAGGTGAAAAAGATTTCCTTTGTGGCTGGGAATATCTGTCAGATAGCATCCGTAGTATGCTGTGTTAAACTGTTTCTGCTGAGAGGAGTTTTAGGTCTTGTTATAGTCAGTATCCTAGAGATGCAAGTCTAAATGCTGTCACCCATGATTTCCACATTTCTCATGATAATTCATATAAAAATCAGCAGACCAGCTGCTCACCTACTGCTGAAAGCTTGCTTCTGTGTATTTGTCAAACGTTGCATGTATACCTTAGGATTTACTTAAGGTGCCTGCATAATTTGTGCCTGCAGCTCTTAGTGTTTGCTTCTAAAAGCTGTGTGCATTCAAAAAAAGTTTAAATTAATTCAAAGTTAATTAGTCAGGATTTAAATTGGTTTAGCCATGAAATATTTCTCTGGGGAAACAGATGTGAGGAAGTGGCCAAAACCAAGAGAAGGGGCAAATTAAATGGTTAGGTATGTGGCGTTATTTGACATGCATCCACATAAACCTGTCTTTAGCAATGTTTGAAGCACCCGTTCTGTAATTGCATGTGTTCCTTTGGTCATTGCTGGCTTGGCCTTTTGAAAGTATCTCTGTTTCAGTTTGCTTTTGTTTGAAGGGATGATAATATCCAATAATCAGTACTGAAGCATCAGCCAGTTGACCAGCACTGCAGTTCTCCAGTGATGTGGGTTATGTTTGTATGTGATAGTATAAGGGGAGGTGTTTCCCCAAATTCCCTCTCCCATCCAAGCTGTCTGCCCGCTGATTGCCCCACAGCCTGCTCCTCCCCTCTGACTCTGTGCAAATTATCCAAGGATGTGTGTTTTCTGAAGGTTTATTTTGATGAATGATACTTTTAAAGAAATGAGATTGCATGCCTGAAAGTAGATTAGTTTGCTTAGGGTCTTATGCCTGATTATAAATTGTGTGATTTTGGCAAACAATTTGTGTCTAAAGTGTAAAAAGCTTTTGACCGAACATGTTCTTTCTTTGCAAAAACCCAGTTTAAAGTGGGTGGTCCAGTGGCTAAGAAACAACTGTGGATATCAGTATTTGGACCGATACTGATATCACTGGCAGTTATAGTAATTTTTTTTTCTTAAATTTAGAGGCAGCCACTGTTTGTGGTTTGTGCAGCGAGGCTGTCTTCATTTTTTTGTTGTGTCATGCAAGGAAGATCTTGTTTTACTCAACGTCGCAAACTTCACCTGGTCATAATTAAACTTGGGCTCTGTTAAACAATTTCAGTTTCACTCAAAGACACAGGAGCAAGCAGGTCATAATCTGCAAAATGATGTAAAAACCACTTCTCTAATGCCTTAGTCATGCTTCTGACTCTATTTAACTTCAAAGGTAGCTTTGTATGTAGTCTGTGAACCATTTGGCCCAGTACCAGCCAGAAGAAGCACAACACTCTGTTTGTACATTCACTTCATACTCTTGGCAAGATCCATCAAAACACTGGGATAACTTTCTGTACGTACATCATAACCTCTTTCAGGCATTTCCATGGATGTTATCCGATGAGCATTACCACATGTTATTACAAACAATCAAAAAGGTGTTTTACCACCTGTAACTCAACATTGAGGGTCAACGCCCTAGGATCTGAGCATCTAGGCTATGGCAGTATAGAAGTTAAATGTGGACTTTCCTAGATAGTGCCCTGGTGAATACTTTGTTACTATTCATCATGCGGCCTACCCTATTCAATATAAGAGCGGGAGACAGATGATAATTGCTGAATGAGTTGAACATTCAGTATATACATTTCGCAGAATTTGGTGGGAGAAGTGAAAGAGTGATTTTTCTGTTACCAACAGTGAAGTATCCTTATTTCTGTGGCCGACTGGGAAGCAAAAAGCAGCCATATATGGGCTGAAATTCTCCAAAGAATGTGCAATAAATAGATAGTTCAGAAGAAGGCTCCGCAGGGTCTCATGAGCATAGCAGTTTAGGAGGGAGAGGAGTCTATTTCCAGCTCAAGGAATAGTTAGCACCACAGGCCTTGTTTATTTAGTGCGGAGAAAAGATAAAGAGAAGTAAGTTCTGAAAATACTCTCTTCGTGAAACAGTGTAGCAGTAAAATTGTGGTCACGGATTAAAGGCATTAACTTTCTATTGGGAATTGGTGTTTGCTTTGGTGAGGTTTGGTTTGGGGGAAGGAGAGTGGCTTTTCTGTTTTGCATTTGGACTTTCTTGTACGTGCTGACCCAGGTGCACGGCGCACTTGGCAGCACAGCAGAAGCAGTCTGTGCCAACCCTTGGTTTGGCTTGTGGAGGTAGGCAGGGGTGGGCACTATACAACTGACTCCTTTTGAGAGTTATTGAAACCACGTCTGCCTCGTGCCAGGTTGGTAGGCATGGGGAGCAAGAATGAGGTGGCAGAAGCGCAAACACCCAGTGCACCCCATGCTGTGGGGCTCTTTGGCACGGAGCCGGCTCTGTTTGGGAGTTAATCCCAGGCTTCGAGGTCTGCTGCAAAACTGCATGTTGCCCATTTTGCTCCCTTCCCATGGCCGTGGAAATCTGGAACTTTGTGGGGTGAGATGTCCAACCATTGTGCTCTGAAACCTGGAAGTGTTACTGAACGTAGTTGCTATGCTCCAGCTGTGTTACGCTCGCAACAGCTGGAAGGGAAGACAGCAGCCTGAATAGAGCAAGGGCAGTAGCCAGGTAGGACCATTGACTTTCGGAAAGTGTGCAGCAATAGCCCAGTTTAGAGTTGCCCAGGGACTAGACTTGGAAATGCTGTAAAAATCTGGAAGACTATCAGATTTTTCCAGTACATGTGTTGTGTCCAGTCTGCGTTTAAACTTCCCTAGGGTCTGACAAGTGCCCTGAACAGCGCTAACGTCCTTGGGAGCATTTCAGGCAAAGGGAGGGGAAATGAGGTCTCTGCTGCTTGCCTGTCTTGCCTACCATGTGTGGTCATTGTGAACAGATTGTCAACCTTCCTTGGCAAGGTCCCTCTGAGGACAATGCAGGTTTCCCTTCCTGTCACTTTCTAGAAACTGTACCTAGAAAGGTAACAAGTGGTGAGGGGGAACTGCCACTTTCATAGGTCTTGGAGAGGCTTAAACCAGCCCTGATGACTTCCTGTTGTGGTAGCTGTAATTACTGAAGGAAATACTTATATTTGCTTCATTGCATGTTATAATAGTTGTGGGTAGGTGGAGATTAGGGATATCCAACAGGAAGTAAGAAAATTTGCTTCCAAAATTTTACCTGTACTTTTTTTTTGCTTTTAAAATTTAAGTTTTTAGACAAAAATATTCAGAGGTGTTTCTGTAGGGATGTCTGTGTTAATAACTTAAAATTTGTTTTTCAAATCTAGATCATCGACAAGGAGATTAATCCCTTTGTGGACAAGTGGGAAGAAGAAGGGCAGTTCCCAGCACATAAAGTATTTAAAACCCTGGGACAAGCTGGATTCCTTGGTGTGGATAAGCCAACAGGTAGGAGAGTGTATAACTCCTGAGTGTTGATGTTGACGGTGATAGACTGATTACATTATCTCAAATCGCTTTTGCCCCAGATCAAAACATGGTTCAGAATTCGATGCAAAGTTTACTTATATTCCTCGGTCATGGGCGTGCCGGTTACCGACTGTGCAAATACAGAAAATGATGTTACTGAGTGCTCAAGTTAATGTTCTCCTAAATATAGATGTTAAAAACCTGCGTGACTGTTATGTTAAAGTCAATGAAATGAATGCCACTTCAATTTTCAACATACAATCTGTATAACCACTTTTCTTCTGTATCAGACATATGGAACAATCTCAGTCTTCATCAAAGAAACCACAATTTGAAGGCATTGAAAGTTTTGTAAGATTTGGCCGATTATACTTCCTTAACCTGTACATCATTGTAATGTATTTTGTCTTGCCATTCAGAGGATGAGGTTTGTGGGGCTTTTAGGCCATTATATCCTAGACTGTCTCTAAAACGCACTATCCCAGCCCACAGAAGCATGTACAGAACAAGAAGCTGATAATACAGCAAGGGCAGAGCAGGTTTCATGGGTACATACATGTATTGGTGAGGAAAAAAGTCAAGAACTCCAGAGGAATAAGAGGTATTTCTGCTTTTCAGCTAAAATACATACTTCCCTAGGATTTTTTTGTTTGTATGTGATGTAATATATACTTGTTTTCTTTTCAAATGCTACTGTTGTATGTTCCTGTCAGAATTCTCTGAGGTTTTTTTCCCCATTTTCTTATTTGTGGTTAAAAAGTTTAAAACAAAAGCAAGTTTGCACAGGCAGACCTTCGGCAACTGTGGTGAATTTAGAGAAGCCCAAAGTGACAACATTTGGACAGTTAACTGCTGATAATTGTCTACACAGAGCAGCTCACACAACCTTAGCTGTGCCACACCACATCATTATGTTGCTAAGGGACAGGGTTTGAACTGTGGAACAAATTATGTCTTTTTACCACTTACTTTCAGAGCAAATTTTTCCTCTTGAAACAAACGTTCATATTCTTACACATTCTGATGTGGAAGGTTTTTCCTCTAGTTGTTCAGCTGTTGGAGCTTGCAGAACTGTTTAGCTGCGATTGTCTGACAAATCCAATTAGGTCTGAGCTGGTATTTCTTTACAAAAATGCTGACAGTTTGAGACTATACTTAAGATCTGTTTAAAGGACAAATTGGATTACTGGGGGAGGGAGACAACCACCTCTACCTTCTGCTATAATTGCTTGATAGACAGATTTGAAATCTCTCAGCGGGGTATCCTTCACCCTGCTAATACTCATGTTGACTGTAGTAATGGCGCGTTGCATTGCTGCCTGATTACAGCCCTGTCTTCTTGTTATATGCATCTCGGTACCTGCAGAAGCCTCAGCTGGGGTAAGGAACCTCAGCGCTGAGCACGCTGCGCATACTATATTGTGGACGTGGGAACTTTGTGTAACGCTCACAAAACAGCTAGGACAAGAAATAATGTGAGTGAAATCTTACGTAGTGAAGAAGGGAGTTGTGGAGGCAAAGATGGACACAGAAGGTTGCATGCACTGACTACGCTTGTTATACTCATGATGAAGAATATTTTAGCCTTGGCTTTAACACTTGTATCTAGCTGTTAATCTAATTTGTTGGGCCTCTGCAGCTGCATTAAAAAACTTGATAAAATTCTCAGTGACATGTGGTCTGTCTCAGTTCATCTTCTGGAGCAAGGCATTGCTGGATACAGAAGATGCACCAACTCCCTGTACATGCTGCCTTTGCAGCATTCAGTTGTGCAACAGAATGTCACCAGATCCAGCTTATAATGGTATAGTACCACCAGTCACATCCTGAAAGTACCGAAGCTTTCTCGTGATGGTATGTGAAACGGTCAGGTGTGTAACAGTGCAGTCTTAACAGCAGGACTTTGGCAAAACCTGAAATTCCTCATCCTTCTACAAAGTACTTATGCTTGCTGTGATTGTGATTAGTGTGTACTGGTAGTAGTAATTTAAAAAAAAAATGAGAGATGTACCTTTTATGCTCTGTTGAGCCACTTACATGATTTAACTGCTGTGTGTAGGGGAAGAGAGATCTTAACTGATTTGAGGAAGCCAAGACCAGCTGGGAGTTTTAAGGAGGATGTCAGGGGAGGTCTGGAGAAGAGAGGTTCATCGATTTGAGGAGAGCATTGATGATGTGGAGCCGTGTGAGTAATGATCTGCCCTACTTTTTCTTTACAGCACAAACCAAAATTATGATTACCATGTTGAATCCCTTCAAACCCAGATGATAAAGCATTCTGTTTAAAGAAAACTAAATTTTTCAAGTGAATTCACTTTAGTAGCAACTGCAGTTTTGAAATGTAGGTTTTTCTGATTTTGTTTTCCAGGGTCATTCTGTCAAGTACAGGGTTTTGGTTTTTTTTTTTTTGTTTTTTTCCTGTGTAGAATTAATTTTGAAGCTTTCTGATTGGGCAGAAGCGAGTCACAAACTTGTTTTGCTTAGACAGAAGGAAACATCTGTTGGATTTCAGATTTGTTGAAACTGGACTTTTTCCTGTGTAAACACCATTCCCTTTATGAACAATGAGCTGCTTAATGGGAGTCAGGTTTTTAAAAGAACATGCCTTACATGTGTCTCTTATTGGAAACGTTCGCTGTGTGGAGAACTGATTTGGAGCGCTATTTGTATTGCAAAGGCACCATCAATTCCCACCATATGCAGTTGTGGGCTACAAACTTGTCAGGGTTTTTCCTGTATATTTTTTCACAGTTGCTTACACTTGTACTGAATATTGGCTGTAGTACCCTAGTTCAGGATGTTAGCTGGAGGGGCCATGTAAACACTGTGGGCAAAGCCCAGCCACGCACCCTTAACTGGAGAATCCTGAAGACGATCCATGGGTTTAACTTACTGCACTGTCTGGTCAGTCCTCTGCCAGAGAAGGATTTTTCTGTTTTGAACCATTTCTCTGCTCTGGTATTCTTTACATGACTCAAAAATAGTGCATACACTGGTTTTCCTTGGGAAAAAGCGTGTGTGTTCTGTTATATTAGGAAATTCTTCCTACTAGTGAAATACATGCTGAAAAAGTGGACATTATTTATGCATAAAAAGTATCTTTTTGCTCATGCAAAGCGTGTTTTATGAAATCACCCAGTTCATCCTGAAGTATTTAGTTTAAGGGGGAAAAAAAACAGCATCTCTATATACTTACTATTCTTCATTTATGTTTACTGTGTGTTTCTCCTCAAATTATAAAGTTTCTAGGATATTGAGGTACTGACAGTCCCAAAACTAAGGGCAGAAAATATTAGGGTAGGCAGCAAAAGTATTTTAAACAGTCTTGGTAGTTAGCTGTTGTCTGTTTTGCTAAGGAAAGTGGGCAAGACATATTCTTTGGAGTGTTTTATGTGCAGATTAGATGAGATACTGGAGTAAAAGCTGAAAATGCAGTAATTTGTGATCTTATGGTTTATGAATCAAAGCCTTGGCCATTGCTAAATTTTAGGATATGTTGCCAAAGACATGGGCTCAAAACGTAGTTATGTTGCCTGCGTATGCCAACAGAGATGATTAAAAGTTGTTTTTATCAGCTGATGCAAAAGTACAGGAATCCTGTAAAGGCTCAGGGAAAGCAAAGAGGAGGGGAGAGAAAGGTTTGTAAGAGGGCAGTGTCTGCTGTCCTGCATATTCCCATAGCATCACTGTGAGAACATGAGCCCACACTGGGTATACTGGCAGTCCTGTAGGAAAATATAGCAGAATGCATTAGCATGTAGAAATAATTATGATAGGTATGTCCAAACAGTAGCCTTCATTTATTCCTGTCAAACACTTAGCAGTGCGCTTGCAGAAATATGTTTTTAAATATATTAGGAAAATCAGAAACTATGTGGTAAGACTTGTACATGGATGGGAAAGTATAGTTTTACGCTATCTCCTTCCCCTGCTGTTGGGATATGTGCTGGATACAGGACTGGAGAAAGGAATAAGCAGTACCTTCTTGTCACTTGAGGCAGATAAGCATCTGATGAAACAAAACAAATGTTTCAAATGATTGATTGCAGTGCAATTGGAAAATGATGCAATATCTTTCCTTATGAAAGCCTGTTTTTTGCAAGTGTCTGTGTGTCGAATGTGGGAATATAGAGCTAGACTATCCTTTAAGGCTAATGTTGTTGTTTTCTTTGCAAGTATACATTCTTCTGCTAAGATGAGACCTTATGAGATTTTGGTAGTGGAGAGTCACTTGGAAAGAGTCTGTGGGGTTCTTTTTCTTTCTTTTTTTTCTTCCTCTCTTTCTGTAATACTAAGCCTTATTATTATATGGAATGAGCAAAAGAAGGACCTGGGAGGAGCAGTGAATTCTGTCACTAGAAAGGGACTTAGTAGCTCAGGTGGAACAGGGTTTTACAGCCTCTAAGAGAGTAACTGAAACAAACTTTTTCAGGTGTATCTATGGATAGAAGCTAAAAGGTCTATATTTATCAGAAGAGAATTCATTTGCCTAAAACTATTTCTGTATGGCAGGAGTGGACCAGCTGCAATTCTTGTGCTTGGTTTAGTAGATTTAAAGGATAGCCAGCTGAACTAACTGCTTGATCTCTTTCTCACTTACAAAGAAGTGCAGTAGTTAGTTAATAGTAGTTGTGCTCTGTAAGTTTGAGAGAGAAGCCGTTGTGCTATGTTTTTAGGTACCAATGAGCCAGTAAATCAGCACTCTGAAATGTTTACCAGCTATGAGATATACCTGGTTTGCAATCCAGAAGTAATCTCAATGAGCCTCTAAAAAAACAATAGACCAAAATTAGTCACCGCTTTATTTGAATCAAATTATTGTCAAAGTTAGTGATGGATGGCAGTGGTTTGGAGACCTCTGTCAGATAGGTATAAGAAATTTCAGGTGCTTATCTGACCTTCTTAGTTTGTCACCTTGGATTGAAATCTCAGGAAAACATGTTTTTGTATGTGTAGATGCAAGTTCTGTGTGGGTGAGACCTTTTTCTCCCTCCTCTCGTGAAATGCTGACAATTCAAGTCCTGTCTAGTGTCTTGCAAATGCAGGATGAAATGCAATTGAAAATGGTAAGGGGGAGACAGTTTGCTTGCTGCACTTCACAGATCATCATATATTTCTGATCAGACAAGGAAATGAGTGCTTGAGTTATTCTTTGGTTTTTCTTCACTCTGCACATGACTTGGAAACATGAGTGCTTCATTCTTTGTGGCTGATTAGGAAGTGCAGCAGTACCTCTGTGAATAGCTTGTTCAGCTATCAACAGCAGTTTTGTAGAAACATCCAGCAGGGAACAGACTTACTGAAGGACAGTGAGTCTTTGTGGAAGCGATAATCTTCCTTTAAATGTGTTGTTGATAGAGGGATTGGATTAGTTCCTGGGATTCTGCTTTTGTACTTGAGATAAAGCAAATCCTCGCACCGGTAACTTGTAATGCAGGACACGGCAGTAACTCATCCAGTTCAGGTATGCATATACCAATACCTTAGGGGCAGACTAGGAATTTCTGAAATCTGTTACATGTACCTCTGGCAGTGGCAGGTTATGTCAAAATGGTATCAAGAAAGAAATTAAAAATGCCTCTTTCCTGGAAGAAGTCAGAAGTATCTAACTGGGAACAAATGCTCTGCTACCTATGTGCAATTAAGCACTTGAGCTCTTGACACACAGTTCTCTCACGGCATATCTGCCATGCCAAATTCACTTCTGAGTATCACAGTCTTTGCACAAACTAGCAGATCCACGTGGTGTCTTGAAGCTGACTAGGAGCACTTGTCTTCGTTTGTAGGTAAGAGTTACAAGCAGCTGTCACTGTTCTGTCCCTGTTCTGCACGATGTGTGGGATTGTGCTCCAGGTGGTGCAGGAGAGCCCATCCTTTTCTCTTGCATTTGACTCTAGGTTAAGCATACACCAACCTGAGTGCTTTGTATGAGGCTTGTTAATGAGGTTTCAAGGTTGCACAAAACTGTATGGATTCACATACCAACTATGAGTCTTTAAGGGAATGCAGTGCAGAAATGCAGATGGAAAAGTAAAGGTGCAGATCTGATGTTGTTGGAAGGTTACACTGAGATGGAGTGTCAGAGTAAGAACCTCGGTTTCCAGAATCCAAACTGTGGTCCTATCTACTGCCTAACTGGTTCTGACTTTTTTAATGTACTAATGTATTATGGAGAAGTTGCAACAGTAATAGTTTTCTTACTTCTGTAAAAGCATGAGAGGAGGACCTGCAAACTGCTGTGAGGTCCAGGTGCTGAATCAGGAGCCACATCTAACCTGTGGGAGAGAACTAATTTGACTAGTTGGCACTGAACTGGACCAAAAGCCAGGTGGTATTTCTCAACATCATGTGATGATAAAACACTGGAAGAAGCAATCAAGACTCTTAGTAGTGTCTTGTGATCACTTATTTGGAGATCGACCTGTTTCAGAAGCTGTGCACTAAACACTGTTAGATTGAGTTGAATACTTCAATTAACTTTTGTGACTTCTTTGTTTTATCCTTGTGTGGGGTGTTCTTGTTTTTGTTTTTCCTCTTGTTCCCATGCTTCTAAAGGTCTCTGTATGTAACTTTGGTTTGAATTTCCTTCAGTTTTGTAGAAAATGTTTGGGTTTGGGGGTTTTTGAAGAGGCAAATCTGCTAAAAATCTGGTGTATTTAGTTTTATAATTGTGAGTAGGAAAAGAGTGCACACTAAAGAAAGCAGCTGAATAGGTTAAAGAAATATGAAATATTATAACACCTGAAAGGAATATAGGGCTTAAGAGATTATGAAGTAAGACATACTGTTTGGGAGTTTCCTTTAGAGGAGTTGAGTTTATCCTTTACTTCTGTGGATCAAATGGCAAGACTGTTTCTTGACAAAGCAACAGGCCAATGTATGAGCTTATACTGAAATAACTTTGGTATTATAAGTCTCTCTGATTTACACATAACTGTCTTTTCCCAGTCTCAGAAGTTTGATGGTAGACTCTTGACATCTGTCATATACCAGACTGCATAATTGGAAAGCTTTCTGAAAGGTATAAATGCACCTCTTACACTTTGAGCCATGTCAGTACACTGAGCGTGGTGAGCGTGGGAAAGTTATCTTTGTGAAACGTAGGCTTGATTTGCTTTTACCAACTCACTTTTGCATTATTAACTGCTGAGAGCGAAGGTTGATTTCTTTCTTGGGGCTGAAATGGGGAAAAATATTGTGAAACAGTCATTCTGAAGTTGACATGGAAAATCTCTGAAGAGCTGTTGACTTGTCAATGCTTGCAGATCCCATAGGTCAATAACCAAATCACAAACTTTGAATGACATCTGGCTTGAAGAGAGGATTAATAAGATTGCAGTAAAACTGTGTTGTTCCTAGGTAAGTGTTTTGGGAAGATAGGGAGCTGGTGTCCAGGCTGTGCAAACCTGAACATGTGTAGCTGAATAAGAAGAAATTAAAAGAAAACAAAAAAAAAGACAAGAAATGTGTTTAGTTTTGGTTCTCCTATTCTAATCTAACATTTCTAATCCCTAGTGACCCAGTTCATGCAAAATCATAGGCATCATTAATAATCTAATCCCTGGAGATCTTGCATAAGCCCTTAGTCACTCTGGCATCTGTAAGGAAGTTTAGAGGTCCCCATACCAGTGAAGTGCCCTTTCATACAAGTGAAAAACACGTCTTCGCAATATCTTTCTCCTTTTCTGACAGGTGGCTAACATTGGAGCCACCTTTGTGAATCTTGTCATTATCCTTGCAACACAACTGTAGGGCTTCCCCTACTGTAAACTGGACTCCTGGGGATAGTGCTAATTCTTTTTGGCATTTATCCCAGAGTGGAGGACAAGCGAAGGCATGGACCCAGTATTTGTGAATCTGCATGTGACAAGCAACTTGCTTACAGGAAAACTAATGCACACAAAACTTAAAAACTTAATGTGCTACACAGTAATAAAAAGATGTCCTAGAAGGATAGCAATGTCAGGAATTTAGCTTCTTGGGGCTTAGTACTTAGATGAGGTTAGCACTGGTCATTTGTGGCTTTCTCATTTGATGGACTGGAACAAGTGAGTTTTGAAGTAAAGGTGCAGAGAACTGAAATTGCAGTGTTTTTAATCATGCTGTATTTTGTGGAATAGATATCACCATTTCACAACAAACCTGGCAGTTACCCACATCTAGTTATGTGACATGGGGCTCATGCTTATACTGCTTTTGGATCTGCTTTGATTTCGTTGTTTACCCTCCTGTAATACTGATATGCACATCAGAGACTGCATGGTATCCTCTAGTAAGTGAAGTAGGAAATGAAAAAATTGGTTTTGTTCTAGAATACTTCTAAAGTCTATTAAACTGGTCTGAGAAATATTTGGAGTCTACACTCTACAGTGTGTTGGCACAACCATGTTGAAAATCTTTTATAGGCTTAGTCTAAATAATGCACTGATTTGTAGATCTGTGGTCAGTCCAAACAATCGATCCATGTACCCTCAATTTCTCAGTTGATTAGTAAATGCTAAAAACACATGAATTGTTTCAGAAGTGAAGATATGTTGGAGGCAGGAGTGGCAGGAATGAGTGATGCTTTTAGAACTTCAGAACTTTTTCTTTCGACTAGTGCAAGACAACTGTCTAGCTCATTTGTGGGGTGGAAAGCAGGTATTTGGTGCCGTCATAACTTCAATAGCGTTATTTACTGTGTGCTTTGCAACTCTAAGGATTACGTAAATTCCCAAGTAGGGTGTGCAAATTGAGCTGGAGGCTCAGGTGTGTGTGACTGCTCTGTCCAGATGTAATGTATAACCCATACGGAGAAGTAATATTCTGTCCTGT
>VZTL01068006.1:0-20001 GCA_013400535.1 Scopus umbretta | reverse complement strand
AGAAAGTTTTGTTTGTTTGTTTTCATTTAGTTTGTTTTTTCTTCCTCTCACCTTCTTCCTCTCAAGAACTAGTTAAATTTGAAGTGAAGGTGTGTATTTTTTTATTTTAGAAATACAAATATGTAATTTGAATGGTGCAACTACTCTGACAGTACACTGGAAGACTGATGGAACTCTTGTTGTACCTATGAGTACTTTTCAGGAATTATAATAAACTCATCTAGAAGGTTAAGGTGGGAGAAAAAAAAAATCTCTGGGCCCTGGTGAGAATACCAGGGCTAGTGGCTGCCATAAGCTGTCAAAGAGGGAAAAGGAAAATATAAGAACTAATCAATCAGACATTGTTGGACTTGGGGTACTTCCAGAGGAAGAATAGGACATCTTAAAATTCTGTTTGAAGCTGCCTACGTAACTTGTAATATTTAGGCTTCAGCTTTCATACTGAATTTCAATAGATCATGTTGGTTTTGTTTTAACTGAAAATCTTATTTTTTTCCCAAGTGGCTAACACCAAATTCACAAGAAGATTTGAAACTCTACTTGCTGTTGGTCCTGAGCTACTGGATGTTCTGTTGCTTCTGTGTGTGTGTAACCATCAATTCCTTTAAGCTTTTTCCTGTGTCATTGTATTTGATTAAAACAATCAGGTAATCAAAATAATTACTCAACAGAACTGTCAGGAAGATGATGTTTTCATGATTGCTCCCAAACACAAAAACTACGGTGGTATTCAGCTTGAAAACTTTGTTCTAACCTCAATGTATCATATTACACAGGAGGCTACATCTGTGCTGTAAATAAAAGGGGGATCAATTACTGACTTCAAAGCCCAGAAGGTCTGGACTGAATACTAGGTCCCTGTGCTAAATAGTTATATAGCTGGAAGTGAAAAATACTGAAAATTGACTTAAAATGTCATTTTGTTTTTTTCTTCTCAATCTAATTCAATGATTTGATCAAAATGCAAACTGATATTGTAGTTTTTGTTTTTGTTAACATATTCAACTATATTTGGCTGAACAGTTATAACAGACCATGAGTTCTGTCCAAAACCAAAAGCTGATGCCAAGTCAGTGAAACAGTGCTTCACTTTCTACATGTCAGAAATATAATCCAGAATCTAAATGCTGCTGCCTACATGCCTTATTCAGTGCATGAGGAGGGTTTAATGTCTCAGATTCACCCGAATGAGATACTAGATGGATTAGAGATAGCCAATAAGAAATGCAAAGCATGCAGATTTGTCTGAAATCCTATCTCTCATGAAAGGTTAGGCATTTAAATTATTTGGAACAATCTACCTTGAATCTTTTTATTATGATGAACACTTATAAGTGTTTTTGCAGAGAAAGGAACAGTTTTCTCTCCGCTTTCAAAAAAGGCATTGCATACATCTATCCTTTTCATTCACTGGTATATATGTGAGCATGAAACGCAAGGTGTGGTTAAATTGCTCTTTCTTCCTGTGTATTGGAAGAAGGAGAATTCAAGGTTATGCCTACAGCCTCCCTGTTTAGGCTGTGAAGATCATCAAGAACAGACTGCGGATTGTCTATACTTCTCCTGTTGTAGATGAGCATACAGAATTGATGGGACCATAAAAAGAAAACACAAGAAAAAGCCTATGCATAACCTAGTAGGTAAGGAACTCACCCAAAAAACAGCTGTTCTTATATTTGCTCCAAGAGATTTTAATTTTTAATTTAGTATCTCTGTAATAATAAAAGCAGATTGTGTCTCTCATTGAGATCAAAACATAAATACTTAAAATGAAAATCCCATATAACATGCCCTTTCATAATGCCTTTCGGAATTTTTTCTCATGTATGAGTCTTCTGGAAAAAAATAGGTGACCTACTAGGTTAAGGAAAACCATAAAAGTTACACTTGTATGACAGAAAACAGCATCCTAGCATGAAATTATTGGCTAAAGAAGTGACTTAAAAGTTCTGGCAGGCTTTATTTTGGGATTTTTCTTTTTGAGGTGATACAATGAAAAATAAATCTGGGAGGAGCCCAAATATATTAACTTTCAAGCAAAATCTTAATTTAGACCTCACAAGGTTTGAAAGAGAAAGAACTGTAAACAGCGTAGGACCAAGTAAGTGGACTGTGTATCATTAATGCCTATCATGAACAACACAAAGAAGAAATGTGATTTTCTGTTAATAATTAAACCTGTTCAAAACCAATAGGCAAATATTTACAGCTATGTATTAGAGTCACAAGCAGGTATGCAAAAGGCAATTAAAGTGCAAAACCATTTCAATATGTAAATAAACACTTGCATATTTCTTTCATATCTCTTACAGAATTTTATTTTGTAAGGTGGTATTGAGAAACAACACTCAGTCCTATTCTGCTAGTAAGCTGTGTGCCAAATCCTACAAAAGACTCCTTTAACTCAGAACCATTTAGAGGATATCATCATAATTTTGAAAAATAATACAACTGGAATATATCTGAGCACTGCAGATAGAAAAGAATAAGAACAAACCTGGTTTTAAGAGTTGATAAAGAAATGTACATATGAGATACCTGTGAAGGGTGGATTTTCTCATCTATGATTTGATTTTTCCCCATGTTAGAGCAAAAAGTAACTACAGTGAGAAATGCTCCTTACTCTATAAACAGTAGCAAAACCACATGTTTTTGTAGGTTTTATAAACTATTCTATTTCTGCCAAATCTTAAAACATTCCTTTATGTACTGTTCCAGTTATTCTGGACTGTAGAAAATAAGGAATTAGAACCTGTTCAGATGCATCACAAAAAAAAAAAAAAAAAAAAAAAAAAAACGCGCCCCCTCCACTGGTTTCGGNAAAAAAAAAAAAATCCCAACCTGCACCTGATTTCAGGAAGAAAATGTCCGAGTATGGCCTAGACACTAGCTTGAACCAGTTCTGTTTCATATGCAAGATAAGTCTTATTTGTGTCTTGTTCATTAATATGCATGTTTAGATCAGGAGATCCTCATATTGGGTTAGAAAACGTAGCAATTTCTGGAGTATTTGAAATAATTACTTTTTTCTTTTTCTTAGTAATGAACCATCAACTTCTGGTGACTGCATTGGTTGGCAGAAAAGATATTCCTTAAGCTGTCTTTACTTATTCTATATGCTGAACTACATTTATCGCTGAACATGACAAAGCCCACTGAATAACATATAAATATTAATCCATTATGTTTTTCTAAAGTATTCCTGCAGTTTGCTATTTTTTTAACAAAATATCAGAAAGAAGACAGTACTGATGCTCCTTTGATTTTGATCTTCTGTTTATAAAAATCCATCATGAAGTTAAAAATCTCCAGGAATGATTCTTTCATTCATTAATAACAGAAGTGAATAATTTGGAATTGCCTGTGTAATAAAACCTTCTTATTATTTAATCATTTATGAATAATGAAAATTTGCAATAATATTAATGATGGTGAAGGTAGCTTTTACTTCAAAGCATAAGGAATTCATTGAGGCAAAAAGGGCTCTACCTGCCTAATTATTTGTCACTAGGTATTCTCACCAGCTATTCTTTGACTTGAAGTTTGACTAGACACCTATTAGTCTGCCTAAGTACTACCATCAGTAAGGAATATAAAAAATGCTGGTATTATAATAAGTTGAAATAACACGTGTAGACTTAAATGTAAATAACATACATACTCATTATGTTTGCTAACATGTTCACTAGCAAGACAGGAAAGGATCATTTTTTTCCTTATGTTTCACACTAAAGTTTTATTTTTCATTAATTTCTCAATCTGATTATAAGCAATCCTGCAACTTAATGATTGCACTTCTTTTATCAGTCCATACAGGTCTATCATGATTTCAGGTATCTATTAATGGCTAATAGAACAGAAGACATTGGCCATTCTTAATTTTCTCTTTAAACAACAGGATATATGACCTTATCTAGCATACAATCTTGCACATTACAGTAATAAAATGGAGACTTTTTTTCAGAATAGACTCTTCCACTGAAATGTTATGTGGAGATGAATTGGTAAATGAAATCAAATCACCCTCTGAGAACTGAAGTCTTTACCTTGAACACAGCCTAAAATGTTGTCACAGAATGTTAAAAGGAAGTAATGATTGTTTCCAAAATTCCTACAACACAGCAGTACAAACCACTCAGAGTTCAGCCATCTGTGGCACTAGTCCTTGAAAAGCTCTTTTACTGTCTAGAGATGCGATATAATCAATTTGTGATTTGAGCTGCAGTTGCAACCATATTCATTTAAAGTCAAATAAAGCACTTCCCTATGAAAAGTAAAAGGGGAAGCACTGTCTATAATATAGAGTTCTGATGTTATAAAAATGTTGCCCTTATACTAGCTTTTGAAAAAAATAAGTACTTGTACTTAAAAAATGAGAAAAAGCTCATATCCAATCCAGCATTTATGCACATTCTTAACTTGTAATATTTGAGTAATCCTATTGAATTCATCAGGACTATTCAGGTTGCTATTGCTCAAAGATGTTTTTTCTTCTATTAAGCTTAAGAAGATAAAATCAGGATGCTGGTAATGTTAAAATTCAACCTATTAGTGATGTTACTGGAGATGGTGGCAGATGATTAAAAATATTGTGACCAACAGAAGATGGACAGACTGATTCTGCACATCATATATCTTTCCAGCTTGTGGAAGTCAGAGGTTTCTTGTTTTCCTCAGCCTTTTGCCCACAGTTTCTAAAAACGACTCGCATTTTTCTTTCATGAATTTGTCTACTTATTCCTTACTTGAACTCATATATACTTTTAGAGTTCACAACATCCTGCAACTGTGAATTCTACATAAATTACACACTGTGTGCAGCTTCAGTGGGAATCAGTGTTTAGCTCCTTTTGTCAGCACAAAAATCTCATCCCATGTATCTTACTGAATTGGAGACAGAATTTGGTGGTCTTTGCTGACATTTGGTAAGCTGGACCTTTGACAAGTAATCTATACCTGGATAAACAATATACATGAAGAGAAAGAAATGTACTTGTACTCTTTCTGAACATAGATGGGATTGTAAATACCCTGAATTGATGATAAATTCATGTATATACAGAACTGTAATGGTCTATTTTTTTCTTAAAGTGTGCTGCTTATAATTATCTATTATTATAATATTAACATTCAAGTTGTGATCCACTTTTACTGATAAAAGAATATCTTGTGCCAAGGTTTCTCAATCACCTACTGATTTGGGTTCCTTAGTTTTTGTTTAGCAAATATAAGGCAATAAAAGAACCTGAATTCTATGTAGTACTGAACATGTTTCTCCTGAAAAGATGAAATGCCTCTTGAATATAGATCAAATTCAGCAGTGGATGTTTACCTTGACTTTGGTAAAGTGTTTGGTGCTGTCTTCCACAACATCCTCAAATATAAGCTAACAAACTATGAGTTACATAAGTGCACAGTGAGGTGGATTGAAAACTGGCTGAAAGAGCAGACCCACTGGATTTTGATCTGCAGCATAAAGTCCAGCTGGAAGCAAGTCATTAGGCTGGGAATCAGTCAGCAGGTGGTGAGAAATTGCATTGTGCATCACTTGTTTTGTATATTCTTTTATCATTATTATTATTACTTTCTCTTTCTCTGCTGTCCTATCAAACTGCTTTTATCTCAACCCATGAGTTTTTTTTCCCCCCGCTTCTCTCTCCCATCCCACCAGGGCAGGGGAGGGTGAGCGAGCGGCTGGGGGGGGCTTAGTTACCGATTGGGGTTAAACCACAACATGTGTCCAGTTCTGGACTCCTTAGTACGAGAAAGATATGGACTTACTGAAGCAAGTCCAGCTCAGAGCCACAAAGATCAGTATGGGATAGGAGCATCTTTCATATGAGGAGAGCCTGAAAATTGGGACTGTTCAGCCTGGACAAGGGAATGCTCAGGGAGAGATATTATCAATGTGCATAAATAGCTGATGGAAGAGAATGAAGTTGAGGGATCCAGATCTCAGCAGATGATGTACTCTAGCTGACTGTGTGAATGGGACAGCTGGACTAGATAATTTCAAGAGGTCCCTTCCAACCTAAACAATTCTGTGATTCCGTGATTCTTGAACTGTTGGCCCAGTCCTCTGCTTTGTGAGGTCCCTCTGAAATGACACTTTGCCACCTGTGTCAGCCACTGCACCAAGTTAAGTGCCATTAAAAGCTTTCCTGATGTTACACTCATATCATTGTCCAGACCATTGATATGATATTGAACAAAATGTGCCCCAGTATTGACCCCTGGGTACTCTGCTTGCCACTGGCTGCCATGTGGACATTACACTATTGATCACGTTCTTTGCACATGGGGCCCCAACAGGTTTTCTGCATACCTAGCTGTCCATCAATTTGTTCAGCCATTGCAGACTGCAGTTTCTGTTTTATTTTCTGTTGTTTTGTATACATAGGATAGGACATAGGTATAAAGATTAAATGTCTTGGGCAGTAAACACTGCTTTCTTTATGAGGATTAGTGACATCTTAAAAAAAAAAGTCTATGTACTTTCTGATAAAAGAAAATATCATTGTAGTTGTTTTATGTATTTGGTTATAAACATTCTAAGTGATTGATGTGTTTTAACAGTTTGTAGATATATATTTTCAAATTATAGTGCAATTAAGCTTATAAAATGAATTAAGAAAAAGAAACAGTGGCATTATCTATATCTAGTTACCTTGAAAGAGATTTTAAAAATTCGTTTTATCTACATATGTGATACAGAAAATGACGGTTCTTAGGTGGGCTACCACAGTGTATAATTAGCTAATTAATGTGGAATTTTGTGACAATTACTAAAGTCTGTTACTGTGAATGATATTAGTATTTTGGCATGGTAGTAAAGGCTTAAAAGCAGTGAACAAAAAAAAAAACTTACTGGGAAAAAATGTTAATGACACTTACATAGGTAATGTGCATGGAACTTTAAATAGTAGTACCTGGGACATTATACTCTCAAGAAAACAAGGAATGATCATATGAGGTCATTCTTAATTTAAAGCTATAAAAAAGCCATAAAAAGAAGGCCATACAAGAACAAAAGACAGA
This sequence comes from Scopus umbretta, assembly GCA_013400535.1. NCBI lineage: Eukaryota > Metazoa > Chordata > Aves > Pelecaniformes > Scopidae > Scopus > Scopus umbretta. The sequence continues at coordinate 12,963 of VZTL01068006.1, read as the reverse complement.
TTCTAGATATGCAATGCCCCAGGGAGAGTTACATGCTGGCTACAGAGCCATTAAAACTCTTGAAAATAAAGTTATATTAATTTAGAGCCTTACCTTGGCATTGGAAATGTGTAGATCTAAATATCTGTCCAGACTAAATTCAAAAAAGGAAACCATGCTTATTCCCCAAAACAATAATATCGGTTATATTTTGTAATGGCACCACAGTCAGAATTCCTAGGCTGCTTATAATAATCAGTTTTGTTGGTCTGTAACATTGTTCTCTTACAGCATAATTTTTCAGCTTTCTTAGTATGTCACATTATGAAATAAAATTGTGTTTTGCTCTTTTTTGAATAATATTTTGTGCACAAACATAGTATTTCGGCCTTGCTATTTCCTAAAATTTCAAGGTGATATCTTCTTTTCATAGATTATCTGAAAATGCAGAAAGTTATTTTTCCATAACATATTGAGTTGATCCCCTATTAAAGAAAACCATAGCTAAGATGAAGACACATTAACTAGAAAATACAGGAATACATATGCATTTTTTATTTTGCTCATAAAACTTTAGATTATGCTTATGCTTGTCTATGTCTTAGGAATGGCTTGTGTTAGTTCTGTCCCATATAATTATTTATGCTAATAACATTAGTGCTTTTCATCCACTTCATAAAGTCTGAAAGACAACACAGTAAATTGGAAGCTCAGGGAACACCGAGAACCAAGGCATGGCAGAACCTAGTGGTCACAATTCTGTTTCATTTTCAAATCAATGTAATTTATAAATAATATATAAAGCCAACATGTCTCCACAGTGAAAGGACGCTCAGAAATAGTATCTATCAGTATTCACATGAAAAGAATTGTCTTTCTGATCCTAGCAAACATTCGGCCACATTGTAAATTCAGTCAGGCTGATGTAAACCCCTTTAAATAAAATAGCTTAAAGTAGTCTGAACTGCTAATAGCAGTGAGATATGTTTTTGCTTTTCATAATTCTACACATTTTGAGCAGATTTTCATAAGTGTTTAGACATAGCAAGATACAGCAAGTCATTTAGTGGAATTCCTGTGGCATTAATTACATGCACAACAGTTTCTAGATACCTAGAAAGTATCTACTTAATATTTTAAAACCTAGCCCAATTTTGGAAGCATATGACAAAGAGCTACAAAAAGAGTAGCCTGAAGAGGGTGGTGGATAAAAGATAATTTGTCTTTTCCAGAACAAGACCTAGAGAAGTATTGAAGGATAGCACCTGCCTATAGTCTGTGGAACTCTTCCAAGGGATATTACAGATTCAAGTTTGCAAGATTCAAGAGCCTGGGCAAGTATTCAAGGACTGATCAAATGTAGGTTACTGTAAAGAAGCTTCAACAGGTCCAAGACAACCTTCAGTCCATGGATGGTGTTTGAGAGCCAAAAGCAGTCTGAGACTGTGTCATGGTTTAAACCCAGTGGGAAACTAAGCACCACACAGCTGCTTGCTCACCCTCCTCTCCCCGCCCAGTGGGATGGGGGAGAGAATCAGAAAAAAAAAAGTAAAACCCATGGGTTGAGATAAAGGCAGTTTGATAGGACAGCAGAGAAAGAGAAAGTAATAATAATGATAAAAGAATATACAAAACAAGTGATGCACAATGCAATTGCTCACCACCTGCTGACCGATGCCCAGCCAGGCCCCCAGCAGCGATCGCTGTCCCCCGGCCAACTCCCCCCAGTTTCTATACTGAGCGTGATGCCATATGGTATGGAATAGCCCTGTGGCCAGTTTGGGTCAGCTGTCCTGGCTGTGCCCCCTCCCAGCTTCTTGTGCACCTGGCAGAGCATGGGAAGCTGAAAAGTCCTTGACCAGTGTAAGCACTACTGAGCAACAACTAAACCATCAGTGTGCTATCAACATTATTCTCATCCTAAATCCAAGACACAGCACTATATCAGCTACTAGGAAGAAAATTAACTCTATCCCAGCTGAAACCAGGACAGTCTGGGAGAGTACTGGGAAACACATCACATGTTTATCTGTTACTCTTCATAGGAGTCCATGAGGGGTCACTTCTGGAGATAGGTTATTGGGCTGATCAAGTATGGACATGCATATACAAATTGTAGTCCAAACCTGATGAGTTACACGAAAACAGGCAAGGCATGACTCTTACGGAGAAAGATATGAATACTCGTCCATAAAAAAGTCTGAAGTTTAAGGAGGACAGACTAACTGCCTCTTGCAGGAGACAAACGGCGGGAGGGGAAAAACTTTCCTTTGTGTCACAGGGTGGAGTGACATCCACAGTGTGCTGCCCTCTCCCACAGAGCCCCCAAAAGGAAATGGAAGGGAGGGAGAAGAAACGTACCCCCCCAGAGACACAAGCAGGACTCTAGTCAAGGCAGCCATACCTACTGCAGGTGCCACTCATCTCAGGAGGGAGCACAGGGTACCAGCAACATGACCAGGTCCCCAGGCCCTGGCCTTCCTGAGCAAGGCTGAAATGGTCAGCAGAAAATGTTCCAGAGAATTACTGGATGGGGGAGTGTAACACCAGAAGAAAAAGAATAGGATCTAAGAAGGATTTTCTCTTTAACAGATTTAAGAGGGTGTTTAATGGGCCCTTCTGTAATAAGTAGATAATGTGGACTGTTAGACTGCTAAAATATTTATTGGACCAGCGATAAATTCCTGTCCCATATGTGTGGTGTGTTCCTGGCTGTCCATAACAAAGCTCTGAGCATTGCATGAGCTGCAGATGTGCCCCAGGCCTGGTGCCACAGGGCCCATCACTGGGCTCAGCCAGGGTGCTTATGGGGACTGGAGCATCATGCCTGAGAAGGTCCCTGGCATTAATAATGCAGGAAGAGAAGTCTCATAAAGATAGTCCTGAAGAAAGGCCCCGGTTCTCATAGTGTAGTAACTTAAGTTTATATATTAATCCAGCAGCCAATCTCTCCATTTCCATCTAGACTTTCACTTCCAAGCCAGTATTCCCCTTGCGACTCAGTCATAACATGGTTATGGGTGCAGTGGAAATACTTTGGTGATGATATAACACAGTAGGTGATCTGCCTGTTGAAGTTATATATGTTTCTTTTGTAGGCTTATGTGGCAACAACAGTCAAGTTTCTTATATAAAGCAAAGAAAGAGTCAAAGAGCACAAATGCCTCAGGAAACAAGTTGTGGGGTGTTTGTTTGTTTGTTTGTTTGTTTTAATAATGCCCCATGACTTATTAAAGTGTTTGTTTTTTTTTGAAAATACCCCAGATTCTTCAAGATGCGTTGAGGGGAATGTTAATACAGTGAGTGGCACCTTGGTCAGAAGGGACTTGTGCTTAGCAAAAGGTCTCTCTCACCTATGACTTGCTCTTCCTGTGTTTGTATTGAATTAACTACAATGAAACCACAGAGGAAAGACATGTGGAGATTGACTGTTTTAGCTAAGAGCGAAGTGGCTTATTCCTCTGGTGCCCCCATTTCCTCATGAGAAGATCACATTGCTCAGAAATCCAGAGCAGCTCTATCTTTAACTAGCATGAAGTCATTTATCTCTGACTACCACCAGGCTGTTATAATTTTTCTCTTAACTGAGTTAGGATGATAGTTACTCCTTTATAAGATACTTCTTCATCTTGTAAAGTCATGAATTCCCTTTACCCATTGCTTATGAACTCATCTTGATGGCCTGACAGTCTTTTTCTAATCTTTTTGCTTTCTCTTCCCCCTCATTCTCTTCCAGAGGTCTTGCTTTCTGCCTGAGGTTGTCTAAATGCTTATGGGTTATCTGCTTCTTTACAGCAAACTCTCTTCAGTTACATTAAAAAAAAAAGGTAATTTTGGTAGATAGTCTGCTTTATCAGACAAGTCATCAGGGAAATTATTTTCTTTCTTTTTTTTTTTTTTTCCCATTTGATAACTCTTTCCTGAAGAGATGTTTTTGTCAGTGACCAAGCTTATTATGATATCTGAGCAAAATTTCACACATAATTTTGACTAGAAAAGCCAGAAAATTTTATCTGAATATTTTTAACAGTCACTGTTTTAACTTACAGTCTCAAGAAGACAGTTTGATTTAAAAACCCACTAAAAATCCACTAAAAAGTGCTATTTTTCGTCATCAAAATAACCTGGAATTGGAATGATATGTTTTGTTTCCAGTTAGCAACATCAATGAGAAATTTTATACCACGAATTATGTGAGAGAGACCACTCTCATTTTTAAAGACTGAAAATAAGCATATATTTCTACATCGTCCAAAAGTAAAAAAAAGATATGCCCCAAATCTATATACTGATTTTATGAAGCATTTAGAATTGTTTGAGTACTATTTATCATACTTGCTTTTAGAAAATAGAATTATACCCATGGTCTACTATAACCAATAGTAGAACCTCTGAATGGCATTTTTATTAGAACAGAATTAGGCCACAAGGGGTCTCCCTTGCTTTACGTTTCTGTATTTTCTTGTACATTACTGACTCTTACAAAACATGTTTTTTCTTGGAATTATTCAGGACATTTTTTAAAAATCTATAATGCTGATTGAAGGGTAGGCTATTCTACTCTGAAGGAGACAAAAGTCATCATATCATTTATTTCTTTTGTTCAAAATAAATAATTTTTCTTAAATTCAGCTTGCCACAAAATGATTACAAAAATGAAATGCTGTTAACTAATACATATTAAATCTGATATGTATGAAGACGTTCATTTTACAAATATTTTTTAAACAGATGGATAAGGTTACTCCAATCTTTGCAAATGTTATCTTAGATGTATGGACCTTCTTTGACCTATTATGAAGAATTCCGTGTTTGGAAAACACTAACAGCTTTCATCAAAATAAATAGAATAGGTTAAATAAAGGATTCCATGATTACTTGAGGAAGACTGACTCTTCTTATTTTAGAGAAATGAAACCATTGCTCTTGTATGACACAGTTGCTTTGCCAGAGGAAAAAAGCCAGCCACTTCCTGCATTTTATCTGATTGCCTGTATATAGACCAAAGATGATGACTTCTTCACAGGAGGATTAGCTGAGGGTTTTTCTTGCATGGCTCTGTTTTAAGCATGCAGTCCTACTTTGTCTCTTTAACCTCTTCTGCAAAAAAGAATTGTTCTTCAATGCTGCCTTCTATTTCAGATTCTCCTGTTCTTGTATTTAGTGCAGAATAGATCACTTGTTTTTATTCATATTACTTTGTACCCTTATATCACCATGAAGAAGACAGAATAAACTTCCTTCCCAAATGTTTCAATTTAATTTCTTCCTCAGGAGGAAGAAAACTCATCAACAAAAAATAACTTGTTTTCCCTTTTACGTTCTTGAAGCATTAGTTGACTATTAGCCCAGACAAATGCTGACATTTTCAGTCATGCTGAGGGAAAGCAAGGATGTACAGTTAGAGTGAAGTGCTTCTGAAACTTATGCAATGACAAGAATTGTATTCATTTTAGGTATATTAAGCAAGCAGAAAAAAGAACAGAAAAAAGTCTCTCAGATCAAAACCAAAAGTAAATTTATCCTGGTTTTACAGAGTTGTTAGAGAATTTATGAATTTGAATTTGGCAATGAACTCATAACATGTTTCTGAAATGTTGGCTTACCTTGAAAGATGAACTTCTCTTTGAGAGAAAGCAACTTCAAGTAACTTACCTGTGAGGTGCTGTTTGGTTTGAGGCATCTATTTTTGCAAAGGTTCTTAGAAGATTTAGGTCCCTCTGGGGTCTTAAAGCTTGTGGTGAGCTGGGTAAAATATTTGAAACCAAGAAAGGAAATATAGTCTAATAACAGTAGCCACTAGGCAAAGCCATGATTCAGCCAAGGAAAACAAGCTCTGAATAAAGTGTGGCTTGTTTACAAAAATAAAGGTAGGCTATTGCATTACCCATCTCTGCCCTGCACCCCACCCTCCTGCCCAAATGAGATTAATTCTATCAATAGACACTAGACATGCTAGGAATACTAGCTTTGTGATTTATTTTTTCCATATCAGTAAGATTCTTCAAAGGAATTATTTTTGTCTTCTGCTGTGTGTAGCTAAAAAGGTCCATTGTTGCATTTTTTCCCTAGACATTTTCATTAGGTTCATCAGGCATTTTGCCAGAAAGAGTTCAGTTTCCTTCACAATGTTTTCTTTTTTTCTGCATTAAATGGATTTTGAAAAGTCCATTAGCAAAAATTTACAGTTTGCAATATAATCTGGATAGAGGACCAAATGGTGAAACTCTTACTCATGTTAATTACCTCAGCATGGACATTGAGAATTTTCTTTTTAAAGGTTTTAAAGGTTCCAGATTATAGAAAGACAGTCTATACTAACATGGTGTAGCTGAAACCATATTTACCCTGTTTTTAAAGCACAGCCTATGACTTGTAACTGTAATTTCTTCAGTTCAGCAAATATTATTCATGTCCTGTCAGAGAAAGACTGTCAAAGATAAGCAGCATTTAGCTGATTGCGTTCATACACTTGAGCATGTCAAATGTCTGATGGTAAAAAAGCAATAGCATAACAGATTCAGTTCAAGTAGAGCTAATGTAATGATATAAGTTTTAACTGAGCCCATGGGCTTTCCCCATCACGTGTGGATATACGTCATCAGATTCTTTAATGATACATAAAAATATCTTGAGCTTTCTGTAGACAACCAGAAAGTATTCTATAAATGATTTAGTAGAAATAAGATACGCATGCTGTTGGAAGAAGGATAAAATTGAAGGATTCCTGCCTTCCCTTTTGCTGGCCACTGACTTGTCACACAATTTGACACAGAGATGACAGTGTAGGTAATTGTCCTGATAATTTAACAATTGCAGTGAGGATTGATTTTATGTATTCAGTTACCGTGCTCTTGTCTCCACAACCTTAAGTTCATGTAAGATATGCTGATTGGATTAATCCATCTGCCAGCTGAAGAAATTGCCTAGGTTAGAGATGGTGATAAGAATCTGTCACATGTTTGTTAGCATTCAGTACCATGTGTTTAAAGTGTACATACTCAGTGAGCTGAAGGAGCCCTTGCACTGCGGTCAAGCAGCGGAGCATATTTGTGTTCAGATTTTCTTCCTGGATGGCCAAATCATAGTTCAAATTACTTGGCTTCTGTGCACAGTCATGAGCTGTTCAAGCACCAGTGGCTCATCAGAATGCCAGGTTCCTGGAACAAAAACAACTTCCCACTCAAGTCTTTTTCCCTGAAGCTTACCCTCCTTCCCTCATTACGCAATTCATTTTTTTATTATTTTGTTTCAGCCTTCTCTCTGATTACTCAGAACTAGGAGTCACTGTTGTGTAGTTACTAAGAAGAAATACCAGTCTGGCAGTGTCAGGACAGTGGAGCAGCAGGGTACTTGCCTGATCTGTTGACTTTATTGTGGAAGTTCTCAAGAATAGAGCAAAGATGTAGGTATACTTTTTAAAAAAATCTACTTTTTAAAAAGTTTGTTACAGTTTGTCTGTGAATGATGTGCATAGGCGTTATCAGAGGAGTCTTTAAGAAGTGTCAGCCAGATTTAAAGAAATTAAGATACCTATACAAGCAGATGAGCACTCACTGAGGTTTTCAGTGGAGTCTTTGGGAGCTACAAGGTTTATCTGGAACAATCCTAACACGTATCTCTCCATGACTTCAGGCATTTGTATTGTTTTAAAAAACTGGCCCTGGATTCTTTGCTACCAGAAGCCATTGTTTTTCTTGTATATCAATCTATTTTAAATCGCTAAAAACACACAAAAAAACTTTTCAGCAGTTTATCATATTCCACTTTCAGAGTCTGTGATTCCCCCAAAATGGACTGTAGTAAAGCACATAGTGCTAGTAAAAAGCACTGATGACCTGTTTCCAATTTTGGATTCCTAAGCAAAACATCCCGTGTTTATGGGAATGCAAATTAAAATAAACCCTCAGATAGATATGCTCTTTCAGTTAGTGAATGACAGAACTCAACTGATACAGCTCTGTTGAAATTCAAGGGGTTATTTTATTTATGTGACCCAAGGACCTCACCTTAACAAGCATTTTAGACCATATTATCTTTTTAGTTCCTCTTGTCAACTCAGAATGATATGAGAAGACATGTCTACACTGTGAGTAATGGTAGAAAAATTTCTGAGTTAGTGAAGAGTTGGTATATATTAATGGCATTGTACAGTAATGTCTGGATCAACTCCTACCTGAAATCAATATACTTACTGTTATTGTAAATATGAAATTGTGCTGTACTGCTGTAAGCTTTCCTTCCAAATTGGATCTACAGACTAGCACATTGCTAGTCAAATGTAGCCATAGTGCTTGCAGGACTAAGCTGCCACATACATTAGGTATTTTAGAATCATTGCAAATGTCTTTGTACCCAATTGTACAGATGTGCCTAAAGTGTGTATAGTCTGAATTTTAGTGCTATTCTTATATACTTCCGTATAATGAAGAGTATTGTGACTGCATAACAGCTATCTAATGAAATTACTCTTGGTTGACAAATAATTTTAGAACATCTAAAAAAGATCAAGCTCCTGTGCCAGATGGCGAAATCTATGTCATATAATTCTCTATTTAACTGTGGTTTATATTGCAGCTTTGAATAACCTGGCATGAGGGAGGCTGTCTGAAACACATCATCCAGAAACATGAAAATAGATAGTATTGGGAATATAGTATAGTATAGTATAGTATAGGAAAAACTATTGAATGTTTCTCAAAACATAAAGGTTAAAACTGTCAGTTACATGCAACAGGTTGACAGTGTCATTAGAATTCTTTAGTGATGTCTTAGAGAAATTTTGGCAGTATATCAGAGTGAAGAACTAATGATTGAATATGCAGATTTTGGAAAACCCTGTTTAAAGCCTAAGCTGCTATACTGCAAACAAACTTCCATGTGCCTGCCAGGATTTAAAAAAAGAAATATTTTGGAGAGCTGATCTGCAGTCATTGATGACATAGTCTAAAGTAATTACAGGGTGTTACAAAATTACGGAGTAAATTTGTGCAGTTTGTGGATTTCAGATACCATAGTTACAGTAGATGTCACATAGAGTTTTAAAGCAAAGTAAAGCTGACAGATCCTACATTATACAAAGGTTAAAATGGTGTAGACTTCTCATCTAATTTTCTGGGGTCCATACTTTGAAATAATCAGGGGTGAAAGGGAACTCAAAACTTTTAAAAATATCAAATAGATAAAACTGTAAGAATTTTCTGGCTGTACTTGATGTAGTATGTTCTAGTAGTTCATCCATGTGGAAAGATAAAAACAGAGTTTGTAATTCTGAGGGAAGATATAAACAGAAAATATAACTTTGTTCATGGTTATAGTGTTTGTATCTCCATATGAAATTCAGGACCTGTTTTTTATAATGGAGATGGATCGATACTTTAATGCAAATCCATGGAACACCATAGCACGTACATATACTACTCCATTTTTATGACTAGATGTGTGATACTGGAAGACTTAATGTATGGCGATTTTCTCAAACATTGTGTGGAGACAAGTTAAGGTCTGCATAGAGACAAATTAAGGTCTCCATAGCAACAAATTAGGGTCTGCACAGCACCACTAAACCACAGGTGAGAAGCTGATTGGCACAGAGCCAGGAAGGTGTGTCAGAGGAAGCGGAGTTCCACCTTCTACTCTATGTAGTATTTGGTTCTCTCATTTCAGAAGTAAACATGTAAATACACTAATGTAACCTTGGTTTGATACAGAACTTTTGGCACTGGTTCTCCTGACCTTCACAATAGTAAAAAAATATCATAGAAAAGACTTGTCATTTGAAATAGTATGTACCTGCAAAGGTATACTGAAATAACTGAAGAAATGAATTACAGTCAATGTTATTTTAAATGCAATTACACCACCAGTAATGAAATTTATAAATTAACTGCATTCTTTTGTGTTCTTTAATCAAAGGACCAAAAATTTCACTTTTCCTGGCTTTTGAAACTAACATTTATCAAGCAAAAAGTTTTATTTTCCTTCATTTTATTCCCCTTTTATTTCCCTTTCTTTTAGAAATGATCTGGGTGCAGGAATTGAATGTACCTTAAGGAAGTTAGCCAACAATACTAAACTAGGAAGAGCTGTGGATTCCCTCGAGGGTGGAGAGGCCTTACAGAGACATATGGGTAGACTAGAGAGCTGGGCAATCACAAACATCATGAAATTTAATAAGAGCAAGTGCCAGATTCTCCACCTGGGACAGGGTAATACTGGTTATACAGGTACAAACTGGGGGACGAGAGGCTGAAGAGCAGCCCCGTGGAAAGAGATCTAGGCTTTTGGGTTGATGGCAAGTTGAATATGAGTCAACCGTGTGCCCTGGCAGCCAGAAAGGTCAACCACATCCTGAGGTGCATCAAGCACAGCATACCTAGGCAGTCAAGGGAGGTGATTGTCCCACTCTGCACCACACTGGTGCAGCCCCAGCTCGAGTATTCTGTGTAGTTTTGGGTGTCTCAATATAAGAAGGACATCAAACTATTAGAGTGTGTCCAGCAGAGGGTGACCACGATTGTGAAAGATCTTGAGGGCAAGACTTAGAAGGAGTGGCTGATGTCACTTGGTTTGTTCATCCTGGAGAAGGCTGAGGGGTGTCCTCACTGCAGTCTACACGTTCCTCAAGGGGGGCAGTGGATCTCCTCTCTCTGGTGACCAGAGATAGGACACGAGGAAATGGAATGAAGTTGTGTGAAGGGAAGTTCAGACTGGACATTACGAAAAGGTTCTTCACTGAGAGGGTGGTCACTCACTGGAGCAGGCTTCCCAGGAAAGTGGTCACTGCACCAAGCCTGTCAGAGTTCAATGAGCATCTGGATGATGCTCTTAGTCATATGGTTTAGTTTTAGGTAGTCCTGCAAGGAGCAGGGATTTGGACTCGATGATTCTTATAGGTCCCTTCCAACTTGAGATATTCTATGATTCTGTGATTCCTCCCTGGTCTAGTTTGCTTTTCTTGTTAAAGAATAGATTATTACTTTGAAAAACTCAGTCCTGTGTTCAGCAGGAAAGGTGACTATGTTTAGTTTATAACAGGTTGTTAACTCCTGGATGCTTCCTGCCCGCCTCCCCTGCCCCTTCCATTTCTGATAATGGCTTTACAAAGCCTAGCTTGATTTAGGTAAATTATTGCAAAATTAACTAGAAGTCAGAGAATTCAGTGTTTGAGCTACACAATCAACTTCCTCCTGCATTCTATTCAGTGCTGTATAATCTGATATTTTCTTACTGAGACAGATAGGTTGGAATGTTTTGAGTCCGAAAAAATATTTTGGCCAGTGATATTAGAAAAACTATATGGCATTCTGAAAAGCTGGGTTTGTCCTTTTCTACTCATAACAGGAATGTTTTATATACATCCCGTAAAAATTACATTTTTCAGTAATTTGTCTTCATTGTTTTGTTACCAAAATGTTTTATTATTTGAAAAGATCTTAAGCATTGATTGTTCTGGAAGTGCAAAACAATATGTTGTTTAAATGTGCAGTGACTCAACAGAAGTCAGCAATTGACAGTTCATTGCCATATGCTACAGTTTGCACAATTGATGGAGATTATTTGAAAAGAATTTTGATCTGATCCTGAAAGACACACTTAGGAGTTCATGAGTAGTCTGAAAGCAAAGACCTCAGGCAGAATTCATCTCGCTTGGCTTTAAACATCTACAGTTGGGATGGTTGCCCTAAGCTCCATTTCTGTTCAACTGAGGGAAATACGTGCATCTGTTACATAGTTCATCTGACCAAATGTAGTTGACCCCCTTAGAATGAGATGAGTTGTACTGCAGAAGCTGTAATTACTTCCCATTTTCTGTGAGGGGAGTCCAGACAGATGATCAGAGATACACGTCTACACTAAAATGCAAACAGAAACCCTCCCTCCACTCCCATTGCAAAGTTGATAAATTTGTAATTTCAGCTCATAAACACTGAGAAGCACTGTCTCTCCTCCAGTTCAGACTTCCCTCAGACCTCAGTCCCTCACTACCTTCCTTCTGATGGTTCAAAAACGTAACATGAAAACTCACTCATACATGAAGATGCTAACATTTCAGTGACAAATGTGCCTTCTTGATTTGTTTTTAGTCTTTGGCTTGTGTCTGATGGAGATAATCCTGCATTTGTTGGTGCTACAGCTCTGCTAGAGAAAAACAACAATTTTCAAAGTGTATGTCTAGGCTGTAAGGATGGGCCCGTGGTTGGTCTGTCCAACAGTATGTGAGGTACTAGCATTTTAGTCCACAGAAACTCTGCCATTTCTATTCATTTGCTGATGTGATGGAAGTCGCTTGCACACAACCTTTTATTTTCTTATTAGGGAACTGCATTTGGTCTGGCAGGGATTGAGTTAACTTTCCCCATGGTAGCCCTCATAGTGCTGTGCTTTGTATTTATAGTTAGAACGGTGTTGATAACATACAAATCTTTTGGCTGCTGCTGAGCATTGCTTCACAACATCAAGGCTGTCTCTCCAAACCTGCGCTCCAAAGGTCAATAGGCTGGGGGTGAGCAAGAGTTTGGGAGCAGACATAGGCAGTACAGATGACCCAAGCTGACCAAAGAGATACTCCATACCATGTAACACCATGCTCAGCAACCAAAGCTAAGAGAAAGGAGGAGGGGAGGAGATATTCATTATTAAGGCTTTTGTCTTCTGCAACAACTGCTACGCGTACTGGGGCCCTGCTTCCTGGGAAGTGGCTGGGCATCACATGCTGATAGGAAGTAGAGAATAAATCTTTTTGTTTTCCTTTGCTTCCACATGCTGTCTTTGCTTTTTTATTAAACTGCCTTTATCTCAACCCATGATGTTTTTTTCATCTTATCATAGAATCACAGAATCATGAAATGCTTTGGGTTGGAAGGGACGTTTAGAGGTCATCTAGCCCAACCCCCCCTTCAGTGAACAGGGACATCTTTAGATCAGGTTGCTCAGAGCCTTGTTCAACTTGACCTTGAATGTTTCAATGGGATGGGGCCTCCA